>JAOCPS010349891.1:0-12587 GCA_025505425.1 Graphium colonna | reverse complement strand
TCCATTTTCACTTAGAGGTGTAAAACTTCTAAGCCAACGTAATCAAAAGATACAGACGTTTATTCTGCAAATTTTCTACTCTTTGATAATATTCCTAAAAAATGGCTATATCAAAGAATAAATAGCCATAACAATTATAGATATAGATTTATTTTTCTAAACCATAATGTTCTTTCTCAATAATTGCAAATTTTTTTTTAAGTTTATTAAACGTATATTTTTCTAATATTTCCGATAATGTTCAAATCAAAGTCGTTGGACAATAATTAATGATATCTACATTGTTACCTTTTTGAGTATGGGTTTTACGACTGATATATTTGATAATTCGGGAAATATACCCGATGGCAATTACTTAACTAATATGTAAGTAAATAAATAATTTCTTACGCGCTTACATTTTGATAATTTTTGTACTTACTTCGTCATATCTAACAGAAGAAACATTTCTCAAAGACAATGACAGTTTAAATTTTTCTTTCCGTTATTGGTTTTAGGAACATTGATTTTATTTTATAATCAAAATTTTTTTTTTTTTTTGGCATGACGTTATCTATTATATTTTTGAAATATGAATTGATTAATTTTTAATTTTCATTTGTATTTTATAGAATACAATAATTATATTTAATATTACCTATTTCATGGTTAATTTCGTTTTTAAAATTTCGATTAATTTCTAACTGCGTTAATTGTTTTTTTTTTAAATTAGAATAGGTTATATAATTTAGTTTATTTATTGAAATTTTATTTTAATAATATTTATACCTGTGGACCCCTTTTTGTTTTACATCTCATTTTAAAGCCTTTATTAATCAATCCATTTAAGGTAATCGATATTTTTGGTATTTATTTAAATTAAAAAGGGAAACAGATTAAGGAGGAAAGATATTAAGGGAAACAGAGATTGTAGAAAAGAGGGAGGGATTTAAACGTTTATTATATGTTTAAAAATGTTTCCAACGAACATAACGTCCGGGTCTATATTTTTTTCTTTTAATCCCTTTAGACTTAATTCTATAATTTCTTGCTTTGCTCTCTGGCTACATTTTAGGGTAGGACTTTCAGATTATTTTTAATAATGTATTATCGACAAAAAAATGTTTTATCCTGTACTGAAAAATAGTAAGGTGTAGTTTCTTTAATCTTTTCTAACAATAATGCGTTATGGTTCATTTTGTTATTAGAGTAATTTCTTTTGACTTTTTGTTTTTAAAAAATAATAAATAGTTTCTTATTTATAAGTTTCTCTAATACGTACTACACTTATTTTTATTATTAACAGATCAATTATTTTTAAATATAATTTTTTGTGTCCATAATGTCCAGATATTTTTATCATAGTTTTTACAGTCAATGATATAATTAATAGATTTACAAATGTCATTTTGTTTTAAATATTCACGTTTTCAAATCCGAGAAATAAGCATTTTTCTCCTTTCTTACGATTTTTCTCTTTTGTTAATAGTCGCTTGATGTGATATTTTTGTTGATAGGCTGTTTCAGGGTGAGTTTTTGTATTTGTTTCTTTAATTCGGATAACTCATTAGCCCTAACCCTTTTGCAGGTTGGATACTTGGTGTTGTAAATTGCAGTTTTATATTATCATAACATTTAATAAATGTTTTCGCGGCTGACGTTAAGGGGACATGAGAAGGTGTAGCCGATAAGCAGCTGGTCGAATGATTTTATCGTGTTTTGACGTTGCTATTTCCTTTTATAAAATCTGATTGACATAACGACCTGAGTGTAGTATTTCTATTACTCAATTTAGTAATTTGTCTATTCAAGTTATTATATTTTTGAATAAAATTTGGCTCATTTTGTGTGCAGTTAAGCTCATTGTTTAAACAAGTAGTATTATCTTCGAGTTCTTATACTCTGATGTTATAAGACATTGTGCCATCCATGCTTTCTGATAATCTATCAGGAGAGGACGTTGCTTCAATAGATATTTCATAATCAGTCAGTAAATGCAAGTTAAGAATCGTTGAGTTAAGCTCTGGAGATAAATTGGAGTTTTGAAGTGTATCCTTCCATAACTTCATATTTGTTTTTCTTCAACTTTATTTCTTTATTTAGTCTTTATGCATGAATAAACAAACAGGCGGACTTAATGCTAAAAGCATTTTCTACCAGTCGATCTTAAGGTAGAACTGAGAAAATTGAGGTAGGTGCACACAAAACGCAATAGAGAAGAAAAAGTCTGTAGAAAACATTTTTAAAATAAAATATATTAAATAAATTATTTAAAATTGGGATTCAATAATCTGTAGTAAAGTCACCACTCTCGATGTCTATAGTTTTATTATTATTTAGTTTTTTTTTACAACACCAGTACAATTTTGCATCTTGACCCATAAGTGAATATAAATTTTCGGATGTATCGGAACAGTAAAATTTTACCGAATAAGGTATGATTGGGTTGACATATCTATGTAGATAAAAACCTCTCAAATTAAAGAAGCTTTTTCCATGTTTCAATGTAAAAATTCGTTGAAGTGACTCATTGCATTAAAATGCACGGCATGCAAGTCTAATTATCTAGACATTGTTAAATTACTCTGCTTAATAAAGGGTATTTATTTATTAAAATTATTAAATCTTATTTAAATCTGCCTCTTTTGCGTTTTGAGTAACAAAGCTTTATGCATTCATTTTGTGATTTTTTTAATTATTTTTATATTTTATTACACATAACTGCACACAAATTGAAACTATACTCAAATATTTGTAACACATAATTAGACTTTGAGATGATATAAGACGATGAACTTAAATTTTTGTCATAACTAAATTTTGTTTAAACAAAATTCCTACATCAGACAATAACTGTAGTCAGTTATTGTCTGATATATCTTTGGTGGTCTGAAAGTGTTTTAATTTATGCCGCTTAATGTAATCATATCAAACACGCAATATAAAAGTCAAAAAGAAAAGCTCATCAAGAACCTGTTTCCGCAAAGTTGACTTTGTTGTTTTATGAAGTTTCAGTAAAACGATGCGAAATTATTATACTTCCGTTTGTTCCTTAAACTGTTTAGACCCTCGTCAAGTTTAAAACTTAAGTAATTAAAAACGTAAATTCCATTTACAGGATTCTTTAATTAACGTCTTTGTGTAAGGTAAACCATAGAACGGTAACTATTTTAAATACACGTAGATGAAACCTTTATAATCCAAGAAAACAAATTAATTAATAACTTTACATGTAAGTTTCGATAGGTACGTTTTCAAAGGTACGTTCGTCAAAAAAGCAAAAATTATTGCTGTTAACACGTGTTTGCTCCCATAAAAAATATTTAAAAGAGATATATCAAACACTTGTTTTATTGTGTTGAGTATTAAACAGTTAAATATGTTTAGCCAATTTAAAAACTTCAACTAGTCTTGTGATGTTAGTGATTCAAATTAGTGATTAAAATAACACTTAAGCGATAATCAAATATTAACTTACTTATTTTATTCTTTGGGATAATTAAAGCATATGATAATTTTTATTTTTCTAGTATTATTTACAAACACAGAACAATGAACAACCATTATTAATAATAAAATACAACGTTATTACAATAAATTATTTAAACTTTTAACTAACAAAACAAACAACATGCGCAGCGTGGACACTGATTTTGTCAACTGCCTGTGTCAGTGTAAACCGGATTTTCCCAATATCGCCACGTACGCGACAACCAGCCAGTAGTCACCCACACATACCTCGTGTGCTTGGGGTAGTAGGACCGATTCGGACGGTTGTCCGTAGATTACAATCTATGCCGTTCAACTCCTGTGGCATAACAGCCAGTTACACAAGTGTAAAAGTAGAACTGGTAAAACTCAAAATCCAACTTTTTTCACCTGATGTAACTGATCCCCTCGCCTATATACACACTCTATTGTAGGCTCGTTTGATTAGTCTTGAGGAGAACTTAACACACATAATAGCTTATTTGAAAGATATTATTAGATATATATATTTTATTGATTGAAACGTTATAACTATGTACTTATTACACGACATTCGCAATAAAATAAAACCAGTATATTGGAAATCTCATTTTGTTAAATTTAATGCTGAGACTGATTTTGAAGAAAAATCTCACTGACAATTTTTTTAAATGAAAAGTATGACAAACGAGCAGACGCTGAAAATAGGATAAAACCAAAGGAATCTGGAAACTAGGAAGGTTTATTGGATAGTACGGGTAACGAATACATTATGGATTTAAAAATGAAAGGACTGGGAAATGAATAGGGAGAGAATGGCCATGCGGCAACCCATGCATATGCATACTTTATTTAATGCCGACTTTTAGGCCATGTGGGGCTATGGTTGTTCCCGAGACGGGCACGGCCCTAGAAGATGATGATGATCACAAGATGTGAAATGATGTTAAGGTTCATAATTTCTCTACAAGTTGAAAGGTGATTGTTGAGTGCAATTGAAATGTAATCAAATAATTTTTAAACGCTTATGCTGTTTTGTAAATAAACATATGAACGAAGTCTTATTTTATTTTAAAACATAATACATGTAATTTATGCTAGGCTGGGAGGAAAAGTTTGGACCTAAAATTTCTGGCTTTCTATGCTATTATAATATACCGATATATTTGAATAACGGCAAAAACACAGTACAATAAAAATTTTTGAAATCTAATATTTGTATGTAAATGTTCATCTAAAATTCAGTTAATGCTTTTCAGTAATAGTTTCAGTAAAACGTACAATATATAAGATAACGTTTATTAACTTAATCGTATTTCGAACAGAGACCATTGCTCTAAAATTGCGCTAAACAAGGCATTTAAATATTTAAAACGAAATTACCACTTGCAGTAATTTATGAAAATTGTTTCAATTACCCTTCAAAGGAAATCTAGTAACATCGTTTAAGTTGCCACAAATGTGCTGCACTGAATATAAAATTACACTACTACTTTCATACATATGATATGTAGACAGCTTTTTAACCATTATCTTTGATTTCAAAATTTCAATCAATTGACAAAAACAAATGAGATGTTTGGGGTCGGTTTCTTATACAACCAAATAATACCAACAAATAGGTTTTTACACAGAGCAACTAGCAGCTAACTTTTGCAAACCAAAGAGATAAACTAGATTCTAAGGATGGATTTGTTGTCAGAATATTTGAAATCACTGACATTCTATAACAACTGTCAAAGTTGTTCTTGACAATCGGGACTAAGTTTTTACAAGCCCATTTTACGTATCATCTGCCGTTTCAACTTAGTTTTTGATTTTTCTCTAACAGAACCGAGAAACAACAAAATAAAGTCCCCGTTCCCCCGCGGGATCGAACCCACGATCTTTGGTTTGTAAAACAACCACTAAGCCACGGAAGCGGGTATGCCTATCTTTATTTGGAAATGTTGAATTTACTTGTATATTAAGAAAACGTAACATTTAAACTTAAACTTTAACTTGGGCACAGGCCAAAAGTGGGAAACTATAGTCGTAAGAAATTTTGAATTAGAACGTGCAGTTTAAAAAAAAGAGTTGCACTTCTTATAATCTACCCACAAGGTCGTCGTTACATATGTTCATCGTCGGTTGTCGTTACAAGGTTGTAGTTACCTTTATATTCATTTTGTATTTAAAGTCGCAACATTAGAATTTTATCTCATTACATATTTAGAAGCCGACATAACAGTTAAAAGTGTCTTCTTAATACCACTGAAATAAAGAGGTTCCACATAAATGGGCAAATTTCTCCTCTTTACTCTAGATGTCCTCGTCCACCTCTGTGTATTCGGAAACGTATGCAAAGTAAGGAAGGATACCCTAAAATTTAAGTGTTTTAAAAACAATTTAGTTTTTTTTTTAAATTTTGCATTTTTATTGTTATATATAGACTCGAAGAGAGGTCGTGGAATGAAGGACCTGCAAGGACCACGGTGCGATGCTTTTTTGAGTGCCATGCAGTGAGGACTGCCCAGCTCCAGGTATGGCTCTGATCAGCAGAGCTGACTTGTGAGCTGGTGCAGCCCGTTAGCGCCGGCTCGACGGTGCGGGAGCGCTGCTCCCTTGTGATGGTCCTAACAGACGGTGGTCTTCGGACGTGGTTTGGCGAGAGTATTCCGCGGCGCGGCGGTTCCCCTGGGTGCGTTAACTCGCGCTCAAGGGATCAACAACTTTACGGATTTTATCACATTTCGAACTATTTACAGCGTTTATGGTTATAGATAGGACTCGGACACAGATAGGAAAATTTTTTGCGTAAGTATTAGAAATAATATAGTAAAAACTTATTACATTCTGAATATAAAATTTAAAAGACTACAATTTGTAATATTTATACAATATAACAAAATTCACAATACCAACTTATTGTAGCCTAAAAGTTTTATTGTAGTAAATACATATTATATTACTATAGTCAAGTTCATTACTACTTTTTTTAGTGTGGCACAAATAACGATGATGACTTATATGCGATTTAAAGAACTTGCTGAAAATAAAGTAAGTTTTACGTTTCCCTTGAGATATTGAGTTGTAATTAAGTCGGCATAAAATAAAGTATGCATGACTTTAGGGGTTGCCGGATGGCCGTGTCTAGTCTTTTGCTTTTTTCGTTTACAAAGATGTCATGCGTCGCAAAAAATGACGGTGGAGTCTCACAGTAGTGGATTGCAAACCATCAAGGTAGTGCGATGGTACGTGGCGGTATATCGCGTTGTACGCTGTATAAACTTGGCAGTGGGTATTATTCCGAACAATTCCTTAGAACACTCCCTGTGGAATATGCGATAAAAAATGCTGAGAGAAGCAACATCTGTACGCAAGGCCAGGAAATCAAGCTGATCGGAAAGAACTGGGTGATCGACGATTCGAGTAGCTCAACGTTGAATGTGATCAAATAATGGATGTTGCAAGTGACCGCGGAATCGTCATTCGATATGTCGATGCCAAATATTATGATCAAAGTTGTGTTTGTGGGTAAGTGTCTATAAACCGAGGAGACATAAGGCGGTGAACGCGCAAAGTTGTGTCTTCTGGAGTTAAAATAAGTCAGTCAAGATTTTGCTTGGCAAAGTTTCGATTTCAGAAACAAGTTTGTTCCGGCACTCATCGACGCAGTCCTGAGATATATTTGCCCGTAATGTTATCTTCCTAACAATAAATTTTGCTACTACGCAACAAATCATTTATATGCAGAAGGAACAGTGTGGGAGATAGCACATAGCCCTGAGCGACACTAGCGTTTACAGTCTTTACGTCAGAGAATGCACCGTTAACGATGACCTTGATGATCGGATCTGCAAAGAAGCTTGTTATCCAGTCTCATAATTTCTCAGGTAGTCAGTAAGATGTGATCTTGGATAGAAGCGCTTTGTGCCCGATCGAAGGCTTTTGCTACGTTAAAGCTATCCGCCAAAGCCTCCTCCTTGCTCTCAATTGCTTCCGACCATCGATAGGTCAGGTACACAAGAAGATCACTAGCTGATCGATTTTTGCGGAAACCGTATTGTCGGTCGTTGATCAGATGGTGATCCTAAAGGTATTTGAGGAGTTGGCTGTTGATGATTATTTTTGAGAACAAAGAGGTAACGGCAATCGGTCTGTAGTTGGACTGATCCAAGCGATTGCCTTCTTTTGGGATCGGGTGCTAAGATGTAAGAGTACCATAAAAGTGCGTTAAAACCGGTGCCAACTCTGAAGCGCTAGACCTCAGCACAAAAGCAGGAATTCCAAGGGCCCATTCAATTTTTGGACATCAAGGGAGAAAAGCGATTTACGCCCTGCACTCAAGTGAAGGCGTATTTCTGGCATGGAGTGTTCACACTGCGGGATAGCCGGTGAGTAGCCTCCAACATACAGTCGAGTTTGACGAAAAAGGAGTGCACAGGAGATTGAATTTCTCTTTTGCGGTGTGGGCCAAAAAGTTATCCCCGCTGTGCATGGATGGTAAAGTTGGCGTTAAGAAGTTCTCTTAGACAGATTTAGCGAAGGACCAAAATGCGCGAGTCCCAGAAGGCAGGCGAATTAGTCTCTGGCCAATTATGCCAATGTGCTTCGACTTTGCTGCGGCCAAGATACTTTTTAAAGGACCAGGAGGCAAAATTATACTTTTTTTTTAATGCACTAGTGTTTACATCGCAAGACGCTGCCACCGTGGCCCAGGCTCGGTAGCATTCTTGCTTATGACGAAAAGCTAACTTACACGAGCGACCAAACCAAGGTCTTGACTTATAACCGATGGGGACGATATAGGATGGAATATACATTTCCATACCCTGAATCATCACATTGGCAAAAGAATCGAGCACAGCGCTTGGATCATCCAGTGAGAAATCTGAAACAAATTTGCCACCAGGGGTAGGATGTAAAAAAGGACCGCATCCCATATCAATCTGCTGACCTGTAGTGCCATACACGGCGCTAACCTGCGGTATATCAATATGAATAAATAATAATATATTGGTACATCAATATTAAATAATAAAAGGATAGAAGGCCATACTTTAGATTGTGTAACAAAAACTAAATGTGCTTTTATTTATATAAAATAAATAACAGTTCCAAAATAAAAGAAAACTTTGTTAGTCGGCATTTACATATTCCAAAATACAATACAACATAAGCTTCTAAAAATTCTTTGTTTGCTTTTTAATTGCTCTCAACATTCCGCCTCCTATTTGTAAAAAAATGGAATTCTTTTGTCAGCGAGATTTTACTCCAAAATCAGTCTCGGCAATGGGACTACAACAAAGCGGCAATATTCCCAATATACTGGTAATCTTATTAGCAAAAGTGTTTATAAACGTCTTGGCAATAAGTATATTTTTATAGTATTAAGTCATATTACAAAGAAAAGATTTGTGGCCATTTTTAATATAACGTTTTTGTTTTACCGTTTAAATGATTTTTTAATCTTCATATGAAACTGCATGTATTTCACGAACTTCTCAGAAGGATGTCTTTCGGGACAACATTGGGCAACTTGTCCCGGATACTGCGTGTCGTTTTCACGTCTAGCAGCGTGGTGCCGGGACAGGAGCTTACCTTAATTGGCCGGCCCAAGACAAGAATCCGTCACTAAAAACTCGACAGCGAAGTCGTCAACACCTGTGGATACCGGCGGACCTCCACAGCATATATACTCGGGTTAGAACAGGAAGCACTGCCAGTCAGGAGTTCCTTTTCCCTAATTTTCCTTTGATCTAATATGCATATAAGACTAGAGAAATCCAAAAACGACGACGACATAAGCAAGAAAAAAAGGAACAGAGAAAAAAAATTACGACAAGGCTACAGTTGAAGAGGAAAGCCGGGCCTCGGGTGGGGCCCGCCATGAGATGTTAGGTTCGCGGCTGTTTGAATCGGGCGGCAGTAGTTGCGCTTAGATGAAGACATGTGTCTTACTGAGGTGGTAGAGCATAACATCCTTTCACAGCTTTCGCTGCACTTTTACGACCACATTTGACCGGGGAAGTACCACCGCCTTTTATAAAGTCGGCATAAAATAAAGTTTGCATGACTTTTGGAGATGCCGGATGGCCATGTCTACCCTTTTCTTTTCCCACTCCTATCTCCTCCAAATCCTTAATTCCAACCCATCCTATTAAATAAACCCATTGTATTTAATTTCCCAGGTTGACAAGGCACTCGCAACTCTCCGTATGTTGCATGTGTGCATGGGCGACGGGATCACTTACCATCAGGTGAACCGTCTGCTCGCATGCCTTCCTTTCCATTAAAAAAAAGACAGTCGGGGACGAGGTAAAGCGCTCGAGGTCGCGCTCCCCCCCTCCTTGACAGATTCTGGCGGAAGAGATCTAAGACACCAAAAGAAGCAGGATTGACGGGTACCAAGCCACCGGCACCACTACAGAGCCTTTGGGTGATCAAAATGGAACTGCAGGCAGAGGCGAAGTTGGCGGCAGAAGTCGCGGAGAGGAGCAGGACGCTACGAACTCGGGTCCAGGCAACGATGCTCGATAGCCTGAGGGAGGCGGTGCACGGCAAGCCCTCCGCAGAGCACCTCGCCGAAATGATCGACCTCGCGCTGGAGGTATTCTCTATCATCGCAAAGAAGTCAGCAAAAATGAAGTGCCAGTACGTGTTCTGGCTCCGCGAGGCAGCGGCGACCATAGCCGGGCATGAAGCACGAAGGTCGAGCAGGCCGCAATGAGGGTGAAGTTGGAGGAGATGAAGCGGCAGGCGGCAGCCCCCCGCAGGTAAGCCGGGAGCTGCGTCCTTTTAATGGTGGACTCCCGGGTGGCAAGCATTGTGGACCGCCTGCTGCCTGAGCCGAGGCTATGCTCTCCGCTAGCGGCGAACAAACGCTCTGATGCCCGAGGCGATAAGTCTGCTGCCACCATTTTGGCTGAGGAGCTATCAATCCGAAACGGTCCCCAGAACGTGTGCTGGAGGTGGATGGCGCCGACAAGGGTCACAAGGCCGGTGAGCTGGCGGTGAAACGGGGAGTGACGATCAGGAACGTCGCCCACGTCCCTAGGCCGGAGCTTTGCGCAGAGATCAGCTGAGATCTCCGGTCTGGGAGACACGGCCACCAGTAAGTCATTGGCCAGGGGGTTACCCTACTTGAAGAAACGAGATTCTTCCCGCAAAACTGCGGGAAGAAACGAGACTAGAGGTAGTTCTATTAAAAGGATGGAAACCCAGTACCTTTATTCCTCCAGCACAAACTTTAGCACCCCTTTCAGGCTTCTTCAATTAAAATTTACGGAGCGACGTCTTAACTTCAACGCGACACGGCCATTACCAATTATTTTTAACATAAAGCAAGCGATTGCGGGCCTGGTCCTCTTCGCTCGTTCTTGTACTGTGCGGAAAAGAACGGAAAAAAAGACGCGACAATCAAACCAAATAAAATCGAACTATGGATTTATATAGACAATAAATCAGCGTAACCATTCCCCCGGGCTTGAAGGCTCGGCTTCAAAATTAGACGATTGATGAAAATAACGCGATATATAACTACTAACTAAGTATCTAAATTACTAATATGATTAATAAAGAAGATGAATGAAAAACATATAATTTAAGTGCTCTACTGTTTAGGTTACGGACAAAGACGAACAATGGGACGCAAGTACAATCCAGTCGTAGTCCTAACCCGGGTGATGCGAGTAACTCCTTTAGAGTCGGGAAAAACTTCCAGGCGCTTCATAAAAGGCGCATTATCAGTTATGATAACTACGACTGAACCCACAACGACTGAACCGGCGTGTTCCACTTACGACGCGATTGCAACGTATGGAGATAATCCCTTCTCCAGCGCTTCCAAAACGATTGAATAAATTTATCTGATAAATCGTGCCTAGACATAGTAGAAAGGCTTTCATCTATTTCTTCGGCTGGCAAATACTTTAAAGGTAAGAGATTTAAAAAAATACACAGAACTCAAAGCAAGGGGTTCCGAAGGGTCACGAGAGAGCGTAGAACATAAAGAACGAGTATTCATTACCGATTCAATTTTAGCAAGCACAATGCTTAACTCTTCAAACGAAAGTGTGGTTGGTGTCCTATGACCCTATGTTAGTGTGACTTTAAGCCTTTTATGTTGGCTTTCCAATTCCCACCAAAATGACTAGCTGTCGGGACGTGTCTCTTAATGTTTTATTCAATTCGATTTTCAGATAAGATATGACCGAAATCCGTATTATACTTCTTACTTCAGATACTTCGCCCCTACGCCGAAAATGCAAATATGTTACGAAAAACTACGCGACTTTGACATGCGTCTACCGCCTTTTTAATAAGTTGAGTTAATGAAAAAACAGCACAGAGTTCAAGACGAGCGAGTGAAACAACCTTTTTAGGAGAAACCTTCCATTTAGCTGTTATCAAAATGATTGTATTAAAGTCCCTATTTTGAACGTGTAAATAAATTACTCCCCCTTACGCCTTCTCGCTGGCGTCTGCGAATGCTTAAATAGTAACCTCGCTATCAGCGACAATACCTAAGTGACGAGAAATTTTTATATCACCTAACAAAGAAGTTCCTCTCTTAAACGTGTCCATGATTTAACTATATCTTCAGGCGGAGTGTCATCCCAATTACAGCAACACAGACTAAGCTCCTTGATAATTAATTTTACATACGAGACGATATACGATAGGTGTGACAAATCCCATGACGTCCCATATTTTAGCGACGCACGACAATATCAAACGTTTTTTTGGGTAGTACAAGTTTTTTTGGGAGTATTAATTTTTATACTGAAATAATCGTACGTGGGGGACCAACACAAGCCAAGTACTGTATGATAATCTGACCCGTCAAATTCCTTTACTTCTGATAGACGGTGCGATGGTGGAATGGAATTTAGAACCTCTTGTGAATTACTAGTCCATTTGACCAATTCAAATTGATCCGCTTTCATAAGACCTATCAACTCTGAAGCAGTAGAAATGCCCAGCTCTTCGAATGAGACCGAGTAAACGAAGTCATCCATATATAAGCCAATATCAAAGACTTCCCTAGCCTGAGGGAACGAATCGCCTTCGTTGACCACCAGCTGCTTAATAGTGCGCAGCGCATGAAAGGGGCTAGATTTGAGACCGAATACTACACGATTAAATTCATAAACTTG
>JAOCPS010349781.1:0-12587 GCA_025505425.1 Graphium colonna | reverse complement strand
GGTACTTCCCCGGACGAGCGTGGCCTTAAAAGTGCAGCAAAAGCTGTGAAAGGATGTTATGCTCTACCACCTGGATTAATTTTAGCCCAATAATAAATATTTTTCATCCTTTATGTACAATGATTTATAGTTAAAAACAAATGACATTTCTCCTCGGGTTACACAAACATGACGTACGATTGTTTCCGCCGTGTGTAATATTTCTTTGTTCTGATAAAATATTGTTTCGCACGATTTATGTTTGCTTTATAAATGTGTCAACGTAAAAAAAATATTTTTTTATTTGTTCTCCCATTATAATTTTATGTATGCCGTATGAACGAGTAGCTATAAATACAATTTGCATACCTCAACCTTTGAAACAAAGCATTTCATAGAAGACAAAAAGTTCAAATACTACAGCTAAACTTAATTTATTTTAATATTATTTTGCATTGGAAGCAGGTAGTAGAGCATAACATCTTTTCACAGCTTTTGCTGCACTTCTACGGCCGCGCTTGTCCGGGGAAGTACCACCATCCTTTACAAAGTCGGCATAAAATAAAGTTTGCACGAATTTGGGGATGCCGGATGGCTACATTTTTCTTTTCCCCTCCAAAGCCTCAATCCTAAGCTACTAAACCTATACCATCCAATTTTCCAGGTTGACAACGCACTCGTGAGTCTTTGGATGTAACGTGTGTATATAGGCGATCACTTACTATCAGGTGAACCGTCTGCTCGTTTGTCTTCATTTCCATAAAAAAACTCTGATATTCCGTCATTGCTTTACAAACCAGAGATCGTAGGTTCGAATCCCATGAGGTGATAATAACTACATGTTGTTGTTTTTTACGCGCAATGCGGGCCGATCACTCATGTGGCTGAAAACGCATAATACCCACTCGACATACACAACTTACGTTTCGTACCCTTAAAATGTAAGGTATATCTAGATGCCTCTTAACCAACTAAAAAAATCAAGATCGACTTTCAAATAAAATATTAAAAATTATTTCATGAATAAATTTAATAAAATCGAAAAAAATCTTTTGCGAAACTTAGCACTTCTTCTTACATCTTACTGTTAATATTATATTGTGTTTATTTTCGTATAAGCCATTCATAACCCTATTTTCTGTATTTTACTGTTTTTGATCTCAGTTTTTTTGGTTACATCGTTTTAATTTATTCTTGGTGGTGAAGTATAATCCACGCATAATGTTGTAGCAAATTTATGTGTTTAGGCGACGATGAGAATCCCTCCGTTTACAAAATAAGGGTGAGTTAACCCGCTTATAGCGATTGCACGGCGAAATGTGGCTGCGGCAAACGGTGGGTTAAAACATCGCTCAAACACATTAAAAGGACAAATCGTAGGATTCAGATAACGCTACGGCTCGTGCTATTTGTGCTCGTTATATTTCGAGCAATTTCAATTTAGGGCGCAGACTTATCTTATCTATTTTAATTTTTTGTTGACAGCATTAAAACTCAACAGTAGCTTAGAACTATTTAAATTAAGAAACATTTTTGGGCACAGCAGCTAACTAAAAAAATACCAAAAATTGCGACAGAAAACAATGATTCTTATATATAAATATTCTTCCTCCTAGCCTTTTCCCAAGTTACTTGGAGTCGGCTTCTAATCCACCCAAATATTACCTGAATTAAATATTACTTGACTGCAAAAAAAGTCGTTTCTTTGTAATGCTTTCACATCTCAAGCAATTTAATTTCATACAGAAAAAGTTAGTGTATATTGGTTTCAGAATTATTTCTACTTGGTAGAAAAATAATCTTTAGATAGTCATCCTAGGTAACAGCAAAAATTATTAACATGAATATATTACAACACTGGCTGGAATATGAAAAAGAAAAAGAGATGAAGAGAGAAAAATGCTACGACGTAAATATAAAATTCCAACAAAATCTATGACTAATATTTTAAAGCTCAAGAGTTTGTTGCTTTGTTTATTTGTTTGAACGCACTAATCTCTGGAATTACTGATTGTTGGATAGCCCATTTACCGAGTAAGAATTAAGGCTATATAATATCAGTTACGAACAAAAGGAGTGGAGCATTAATGAAAAATGTTTCAAAAACGGGGCAAATTTACGCAGGTACAACTGCAGGGAGCAGCTAGTACTTAATATTAACGCAAGCGAAGGTGCAGGCTTAAGATAGTAAATAAATGTTAAAGAATTGATGACATTAGCTGCTGAGTTATGCGTCGTCGGTTCGAATCCCATCGGGAACAATTATTTGTATTAAATGAAATGAAATATCTTCATTCAATGTTGAAGTATACCCTTGCTTATTGATTGTCAAAATTACTACCACCGGTTCAGAAAGTGAAGCCATTGACCTGAGTACACAAGAAGCTGCGGATGTAGCTAATATTTAAGGTCTCCATAAAAGAGACAGTTTACGCCCAAATGATGCCATGTAATCCCGTGTTCAAACTCAGAATGTGGGTAGTTGAAGAGAACCTCAAAATGACTGCACATTTATAAATGGAATTTAAAATGAGCCAAGAGGTTGTTCAGAGTGTTTATTAAGCTTGATACGTACTCTACCTCTACTTTCGGCTACTTTTCACAATCTATTTTAAATAAAAGTTTCATGTATATAAACCACTTCAAATGTTACGAAGAATTGAGTAAATAGAGTATGCTTGACTTGCAGAGCTCGTATCCTCTTTTCCTGCAACTTTTTGTTAAACTGGCTCAGTTTAAATTTGTCCTTAGTGTGGCGGGTCCAGGATCCGATTAACGCGCTAATCTTAAGAACCACTAATACGAATATTTTTTTTAATGTAGGTTAGCTTATTTATCAAGGAATCACGCTGTGACCAATAGGAACGGAGCATCAATGAAAAATGCTGCATTAGCGGGAAAGAATTACGTACATAAAAAAGATTTTAACATTTTGTATTGTTTCTCTGAATACGCCTATGATATACTTAACTAGCTTTGATGAAAAATTAACTGGTCGAAGGCCGTTACAAGTTAGCCATTCAAAACAAATCGCTCATAAACACATGACATTGGAATGTGCACTAACTGGAACGTTGTCAGCTTTTGAGAGGATACGTCATTACGATTGGAGTCCATTATTTTAAAATGGAAAATTTTTACCACAACGACATCATACTTTTATAACGGCATTAAAATAGATGCATATAGTTATTTATTTTTTTATGTATGTTTACCAATTTCTTTGCAAATTATGTACCATTTTTTTGTATCTGAATTGATAAATTTTTAATCAGTCCAATAGTTTCTTTGTTGAATCAAAATAACTCCAAAAAATATGTATCATGATCTTTTACTTCTAATGCGTTGCACGTCCGTTTCAAAAGTTTCTGAATTGCAGAATTCTTTTTCCATTTGAAAGGTTATAGTTACCAGGCAGTGACATGTAATTTTCATGAAAATTCATTTTCACATTCAAATTCTTCTTTAAATCCTGAACTGACAATTTTTAAATTAAACAACTTTACGGATTTTATCGCGGTTTATTTTTAAATTTTATCACCCGACGTTTCGAACCCTTTACAGCGTTCATGGTCACGGGTAGGACATTGTTTGACAATGTTTTGATTTAAACCAATATCCATATGAGTTCATTCCATCGATAGCAGCGATTCCATCGATTGTGACATAGTTCTTCCGTCATAATACACCGCTTTTGTGTATAAATTACGTGAAACATAAAATGATGTGTTGTTAGAGATATAAAGTCTTTAAGCCAGGCAATTTCAAGGTAACAGTCTCAAAACACATAATTTAATTTGTTTCCATATTACTTATTATTTGTTTACATATGACGAAAATTATCAAAGATCAACTTCATTGTTACTTGATCTTAGTTTCCATTTAATGCTTCCCTTTGTTTGTTTGTAGTTCATACAATTATATATTTTTTTAATCGTCCCGTTGTGTTCTAACTTTGATATGGATTTTTTATAAATAAAACACTTGTCAGTTCACGCAATATTTTTAAGATTTCGGCTGTTTATGTGACATGCCAATGTGATGTGTAAAAACAAAATGATAGTATGAAATTACTGTTTTTTCTTAATTAAATATATTTCTAATGCACATTATATACTAATATTAGCTTTCTGCACTCCTCTTTGTAGCACATTTCATGCTTAACTTTCATTTAAAGATTTTAAAAGTTTTTTTCTTTACGTATTAGTAATATGATATTGATCAGCCTTGTTGTTCATGAATAACACTTTGTCTTCAAGGCTGACATCAATTTGGCAGTGCAAGCGGCAAAACGTGCTTTCCATCGCAACTCGGAATGGCGGCTCTTAGATGCGGCACAGCGGAGAAACATCTTAACCAAATTTGGAGACTTAATCGAGAGGGATTTGGAGTATTTGGCTGAGCTTGAGTCCTACAACAATGGAACAGTTCTTAACGACGCACGCCGTTTTATAAGCATGGCTATTGAGGGTGCACGTTACCTAGCTAGTTTGGCGGACAAGATTCAGGGCGACACAGTTCCTCTTAGTAAGATTAACTTAATCGTCGATAATATGGTCTATATTATTAACTTATTTTGGATTTTACTATCTATACAGCACATAAAAATTATTCAAATTTGATAATAATAATCGTAAATCTCTTTTTATTACTAAAATAATAATGGAATCATTCATGTAATATATTTTATTCGCATATAGGTGGTGATGTGTTCTCCTACACACTGAAACAGCCAATTGGCGTATGCGGTTTAATTTTGCCCTGGAATGTGCCTATTTTGATGTTTATCAACAAAGTTGTGACTGCTCTCGCTGCCGGTAATGTATCTGATTTTTATTGTTTTTTACAAAATTAACGATATATTTAAAGCAGCTGTGAGAATAAATGTAATTTTTATTTTTTTTGATTATTGTACATTTTTTAAAATTGTTGTTCACTTATTTTAGGATGCACTGTGGTGGTTAAGCCTGCAGAACAGACACCGTTGACAGCATTAGTTTTGGCTGCTTTACTTCAAGAGGCAGGTGTACCAGCTGGTGTCGTAAATGTTGTAAACGGCTTTGGCCCTGGGGCTGGTACTACACTCACCCACCACCCTGACGTGGCAAAGATTTCCTTCACCGGTTCCCTGGAAGTAAGTCCAATATGTGACATAACAGTAACGCATTATCATCATTTTAACTGCGAATTGATAATTAAAGTTTAAACTACTTGATAGGTTTGAATAATTTCAAAACCAAATTTTTGCTTTCCTCAGGTTGGAAAACTCATACAACAAGCAGCCGGTACAAATAACTTGAAGCGAGTGACACTCGAGCTCGGCGGCAAAAGTCCTCTTATTATAATGGATGATGCAGACTGTAAGTTTTTAAAGCAAAATAATATATTTAACATAAAACGCGATATAAAATTTTGATCAGCCAATGTTTTAATATAATTTTTGTGTGTCGTTTTTATTCCACTGTCCAATAAGTTTATGAAATCTTTCACACTGCAAAGGTTTTAGATCTTTATCTGGTCGGTAAAAAGGTATTTCTAACAAAATATCTTCAGTTTGGGCTTCATTTAAGTGTAGTTAATTACCACATTACCTCACTGAAAAAATCTTAAAAAAAAGTGTAGTCATTTTCGATTCTCTATTTTGTCTTTATGAAAATGACACATGTTGGAAGTAATTGGTCATTAATAATGAAAGTAAATTATACACGATAACAGCGAGCGAAAAAGATCACGATTAAGGGACAGTCAACCTAAACCGACTGTTTCAAACCTGTATTATGCCGAAATTAAGCTTATATATCACGTGAAAAGAAATTTTTCATTTTTAAGGTTTCGCCATTGTGCAAAACTATCAATTTAGATGTAACTGTGTTACTGTTAACGGTTGATCAACAGAAAGGACGAACTGTCTTTCATTACAGTAACGCTAAAATTAAGAGAATTTGGTTGGAAATTGTTAATAGATCAACTATATGGCTTTGACCGTGCACGATAAGATATTAACATCAAGAGAGGGCTGCCAAAAGCACCTGTAGCATTTTTTTGATGACAGATCACAAAATTTATACAATTAGATTATGTCACTATCATGATATCAACATGTTGTCTAATGGTAGTTGTAGATTATAATAAAATATATAACGACGTTAAAAAACATCTCGATTTCATGAATAAAATATTGTTATTGACTGTTTATGACTATCAAAATATAGGCAACGTCTTCTATGCCGGTCATAGTAAAATATTAATGTTTTAAGGATTATATTATGTTAGCTATAAACTTTACAAAGTAAATTATCATCAATTGTTGTATTCTTCAGTAAACCTGGCTATACCGTCTGCGGCTGGTGGTGTATTCTTCCATCAAGGCCAAATTTGCATTGCGGCGTCGCGTTTGTATGTGCAGTCAGGAATTTACGACAAATTTGTTGAAGGGGCCGTGGCATTTGCCAAGAAAAGAATAGTTGGAAACCCTACTAACGATTCAACCGAACAGGGCCCTCAGGTAAACTAAGTGTTATGTGAATCAATTTATCAGTAAATTTAAAATCAAGTCTCAATTTAGAAAATTTTTAATTTTTAATACTATAAGAAACATCATTGTTTTTAATAAATGATTTTGTTATAGGTAGATGGTGAAATGTTTGAAAAAGTATTAGGATATATCGAAAAAGGCAAAACCGAAGGTGCAAAATTATTGACTGGCGGAAACCGAATTGGTAACTCTGGCTACTATATCGAACCTACAGTTTTTGCAGATGTAACAGACGATATGACAATCGCCAAAGAAGAGGTAAAATAATTTCTAATTTCTGGCACTAAACTTTATTCTTTTTCAAATCCTATATCTGAACATTTAAATACATATTTTGTAGTTATTTCACAATGTGTTAAAATATCATGTATTTCTTATTATTTTTCAGATTTTCGGTCCCGTGCAGAGTATTCTGAAATTTGATACACTCGAAGAGGTTATTGATAGGGCCAATAATACAAACTACGGTTTGGCTGCTGGTATCTTTACAAGTAGTCTAAACAACGCGCTTCAGTTCAGCAAGCATGTCGAAGCAGGCACTGTATGGTAAGGGTGCTGTTAATTTTAATTGTCTAAGTTTTAACCATTTTTCACTACGTTTACTAAAATTTTACTCATACCTTTACTCTTTATCATTACTGGTTGTCATGTTTATGATTTTAAGTTAATTTGAATACTAAACGAACAAGATCGTAGGTCCTTCAGTTAAAGAGAGTACATACCTTATGCTACACGTCATGTGTAATGTTTATATTTGCGATAAAATTAGAAAAAGTGGGAACTTACGAGTTTACAGTTTTATGTGCCTATAACAAATTCTTGCACTTTTTTTCAGGGTAAATACATATTTTGTGACAGGCCCACAAGTTCCATTTGGCGGCTACAAAGATTCAGGCCTTGGGCGTGAGAAGTGAGTTTTAATTGTTATCAATATAACTAACTGACTTTACCATTATTTTATTTCTGAATATAATTCATAATTCTCTGTTTCAGTGGTCCCGGTTGTGTCGAAGCTTACTTGGAAGTCAAGACTGTGACAGTTTCTTTACCAAAAAAGTTTTAAAATAACCATTCATATTGAACTTATTATTAAATCCGTTGCCCACAGTTTTGTCCGGAAAGCGTGGGTAATAAAAATCTATAACGCCATCTATCAGTTTCGATGTATATTTATATTTTTTTTAATTTGTAATTGTTTCATATAATAAATAGAGTAAAATATTATAAATAATGCATTGACTTTTAATAATAATATCAAGCTTATGTCTTGTTTTTTTTTCTTCGTTCTTCTAAATTTACGAATTTCCGATATATATTCTCCCATATATATACCATATATACACTTAAAAGTTTTAGTTTATACAATTTTTTTTAGTTTACATAATTTTGTTTTTCAAGAATAATTTTGAGATAAGGTGTGTCTTATTAAAATATAAGTGCATTATTTTCAATGGCTAAATTTGTAAAACAACCCAAAACCTATGCCATGAATGGCATAAAAAGACAACCAAAGAAAATTATTATTGAAAATATATCAAAAGTCCCTGCCAACGAACAGAAGAAGTACCTCGATTTCTATGCCTTATCCGAGGTGTTGCAATCAGTTAATGCGGACAGTTATTGGAGATTATGGATATAGAGGCAAATATTATTGTTGGAGACTATATTCTGCCTACTTTGCAATGGCAAGGTCATTCTTAACACCTTAAACCAGTACCTGTTCTTAGTATGTAATAGAAATACGCAATCAGATAAGTTCTTAATTATTTCCTTATCTTTGAATAACTGTTTCCACATGAATAAATATGTAAACATAAGAAATAAAATACTTGACTTATTTATAACAGATATCAGTCATAGCATCATTTCACTTGCACTAACGGTATTTGTGCCACCAGACGCATATCATTCTCCTGTACTTTCCTTCGTCCCCATGAATAGATTGATGTCCACACAGATGAAACGCAAACCCATAAATCAATTTAATTTTAATAAAGCGGACTATACACTGATTAATGACGATATTTCTAATATTGAGTGGGATAACCTGTTGTTGATTAAAAAAGCGTACCCCTCAAAGAAGTTCCAGGTCCACAACATATCCAATTTGGTTCTCTCAGGCATTAATAAATAAATTTAAAAGTACAAACAAGTCTTGGGTCGATGGAAGAAGTACAAAAATGTTTCTGATTATGAAACATTTAGTAAATTCAGAACTCGCTCTCGAAAATAATCGCGAAACTGTTATAATAGATGCATGGCTGCGGTCGAAGATAGTATACATAGGTTTATAATTTTATTTGGCACTTAATTAATAACAGGAAACATGAGAATACCAGAGAGACAATCCCTGAGAATGCTATTTATAAAAATTTGTCAGGATGTAGTCCAGAACATAGAGGTCACTTGTTTTCTTCGTATTTTTAGTCAGTCTTTCCACAATCTTATATCGAAGACAGTAAGTATATTGCGTTATCAAAACTTATGATCACTGTGAGTTTCAGGAAGGTTTAGACCTATATATAGCTTTGTACTGTGCAGAAAATTAGATATAATATAAAGAATAAGAACACATTGATAATATAATAAATAAGTTTTTTAAGATCTTTGGATTTTCTGTAAAATCAACCACGCAATTTAGACGGCCTGCAACTTATCTCTTCATTCATAAATCTTTGATTCGTTTGGTTCTCGAATACGCGGCTCCCACGCGGAATCTCTATTACAATAAATATGCCGATGATATTGTAATAGTTCAGAAAAAATATTTAGAATGCATGTATTTTAATTTTATTTTAAACTAACTTACCTTACTTACAGCTATTGCATACAAAAATATTTGATTAGTGTTGAAAGTAGACGCAAGCAGCTAGACGTGATATTACTCCATGATCTGTACCATAACGGATATGATTGTATTGAATTAGTTAATCAACTACCTTTTAAAGTTCCCACTCGACCGCATTGACGAAATCAGAACCATATACACAGAATTTCGCGCTGTTAGAGTTTAAATTTTTATGACACACACCATTACTTGAGTTAAAAAACGATATGAGAATAAAGCTCTTTGAACACACTTTCTACCTGTTATATTTTGATTACAAGGAAAATAAATAAGGCTGATCCAAATGTGATTTAATTGTAATTGATTATCACGAGTGTGATATTATAATGTAAAACATTGATATGAATTTAATGTTTCCATGCCATTTGTAATTGCTAAATTTAGAGAACGAAAATTTGAAAAACACTTGTTTTGTACAATTTGCAGATCGCTGGCGTACAGATGATACGCTCAATTATTGGTACAGTAGCATAGAAATAAGATTATTAAAAACAGAAAATAAAAGTGGAGAGAGTATACGGCCTTGAGAGATGCCACTTTTTATATTTAGCCAGCTTGATGAGAATTTATCAACAATAACTGACTAAAAACTAATATTCAAGCTGACGGTATGCAGGATTGACAAGTGACACAATGACATCAAACATCTTAGTCCTACCCGTGACCATTTACCCGTTATTTTGATTACAAAAACAAAATTTTCATTCGATTTTTTAAAAAAAATTGTACGTTTATTGTAGAAATGTTTCCTAGCAGATAAAAAAGTGGTTAAAATCGGTTCATAAATGACGGCATATATATGCGCGAACACATAAAAAAATAGAAACACTTAAATCGTAAACCTACCACCTTTTATGAAGGTGGCTAAAAATATTTTTGAACTTGAGTCGATGAATGGAAAATATTTTATTTACAATGAAGATATATATGTATACGGACAGTGTGAACCAATAGTAGGATTTGAATAAAGAGATAGTTATAGAAAATGTACCAGGACATGCGTTTGCTTTCAATTCATTTAGCTATTTTCAAGTTAAAAAGCAATAGATGCGTGCATTAAGTCATTCAATATTTTTTTTATTTTGCAGATATTGCACAATTGTTATGAAATTTAGTTGTTTTTAAAAAATGCACGTCATCGAATCAAGCGCGATAGCTCGTTTGGATTAAATTTTTTTGCAAAATAATATTTGGAATCGTTAGACTATTGAGATAGCTGACTTGTAAATTTTTTTAAAGTAACAGAGGTAAAGCGGGGACACTTCGTAACACTATTAATATACATTAAATTTTACTTAAGGAATCTAAGAAATCTTTAAAAATAATTAAAAATCTAACACTAACAATATCTTTTAAATAAATGTAATGCACTAATGATTGAAGATTTCTTTAATAGTGATTAGATTCCACATTCAGCAAGGCGGTATCATACACAGTCAAAACTAACACCTCATAACCACAACCCTTAACTAAAAAGGCGGAATTAAAAATTCAAAGATAAATTACAACAGAAAATACCTCAATCATATTTATATTCCTGAAAGATGGTCTAAAATAATGTTTATGGAAGAAGGCAGATTCAACTTATATATGCGCGATGGGAGGCAAGAAGTTTAAAGAGGACCATAAGGATGCCATAACAATGATTGTATTAAATGGAAAGTGCCACTAGCTGGAGGTCTCATACAACTGTGGTTTGCAATTTCTACCAAAAGCCAGTCTGTTTTTCCATTGTTTTGCGTAGACTTGAGGATACAAACACAAATTGAATAATTTGAGAGATATGAGTGGATTAATATATGCGTGCGTATGTTTCAAAACAGAGGGTGTTTTACGACTTTAGACTGCGAGTGAGTGGTAGAAAATCTAAAAAATATGAACAACATTACAATACTTTGTCAGTATCAAAATAAAACATTTTTAAAAATATATTTGATGGACCCATAAATTATAATCACAGAGCTTATTTATTAAACTCAGTAATCAAAACATTTGTTCATGTGAGGCTACACCATATATGGGCAAAAAAGAAACATTAGAAGTCAAAAATAAATCTAAACGACAATTTTACAACAAACTCACTCTATTAGAAGTAATGTTTTATGTTCATAAACAGTAATAAAAAGTTTTATTAATAAAGTTTATGATTTGCATTTTTTTTCAAGTTGAGTCTTTTTATATGTAAAAATGAGTTATAAAAATCGACATTATCCGGTTTAAAGTAACTAGATTTGTGAATGTATTCTTACAATATATTTTTTAATTACATCTATGGTTCGACTACATTACAAAATTGTATAAATAACTTTCAATGAGAATTAGTTTTACAGGTAATAAAGTGTATCCTTCAGACCTTTATTGGGTCAATTATTAAGTTTAATAGGTTTATAAAACCTTCTTTTATTTAGTTAGTTAATGAATATTCGATATTAACTTTCAGATTTGTTTCGCAATTTAATTGAAAAATCAATATAATATTTAGGCAAATGACTCTTCAAATTATTTATAATTTTAACAGAGGGCTGAAAACACGTCCGGAAATGAATGCTCTTGCTTGCGCAACACACTTAGATCTGTTTAGCAACAAAATATATTTAAATAAATTAAAAAAAATTGTGAGTAATTGTTATAATCCATGTGCAAAAATCTTCCCATGGTTATTTTTGTTACATAACATGAAATACGAAAATCATTTGATGTAAGATTTGTTTGTATATTGCCCTATACAAATTGTTCACTGAAGATAAAAAAAAATAAATATCTAAATAAAATATTAAACAGAATAATTCGAAGAAGAATGCGAATGTAAATTCTTAAAATCGCATTATTTTTTTTGCAAACTAACTTTTTTTTTCTAATAGATTTTGCCAATATCTAATAGATAAAGTAACAGGTGTTGTGTTCTTATATCGTAAAAATGGCGCCTATGATTAAGTATACTTACTTACGTTTATATTGAATCGAATTTAACAAAGCAAAAATTGTTGTTATATCATTAGCAGTGATTTTTTGAGGCTATAAATGGCATATAAGATAAAACACACCGTCCTGACTGGCCCAGTACCATAAGATACGAATTATTAATTTTACATTAACTTAATAAAAGATTGAACAAACATATGTTTGTATCAGTATATAAGATTAATGAAAATAAGTGTCAAACACGCACGCATCCCGACTACTTCGTAATTTTTAATTCTAAAAAATAGAAATCGTGAGAAACAT
>JAOCPS010349670.1:0-12590 GCA_025505425.1 Graphium colonna | reverse complement strand
GGTGATGCCGGGTGGCTAGATCCCGTAATGGGTGACGCCTTGGTGGCTAGATCCCATGGTGGTGGTGATGCCTCAATGTGGCTAAGATCCTTTAAATAGGCCTTGTTTGTTATGTGTGTTTTCGGCTAAAATCGTCTGAAAAGGAGAAGTCTATTTTAGATTAAGATTATTATATTGTAAGATGACAATGATCAGCACGAGGAGTTAGACGGGCTGCATCACTACTGGCTTAAGGGGTTCATGGGATGACACGTCGTACTCGCCCAACAGTTCCAGGAAGCCCTTGACCAGAAATCTCTCCCCAGCCTCTTCACTACTGGAGTTACTCACTTGGTTCCTAAAGACCAGGTTACCACTGATCCGAGTAAATTCCGCCCGATCACGTGTCTCACCACCACCTGACAACCATTCTGAGCGTGAAGATCACCCAACATTTAAACACCAATCAGGTCATCTCGCGCGCTTGGAGTGGTTGTCGGGGTGGCGAGCGTGGGACCAAGGAGCCACTCCTCATCGACGCGGTCATCGCCAAACTGGTCAAATGCAACCGTCGGACCTTCTCTGCCGCCTGAATAGACTACAAAAAGGCGTAAGACTCGGAGCCCCATTCATGGCTAAAGAGGGTCCTCGAGCTGCACAAAGTTGACGGTGCAGTGAGAAACTTTCTACTCACAGGACAAATGTGACCCACCTTTTCTACATGGATGACCTCAAGTTATTCGCTTCCAATCGCTCTTATCTGATAAAAATGTTAAAAATCACTTCCGAGTTTAGCACTTCTATCAGGATGGAGTTGGCAAACGGATGAATGTGCGGTTCTCCACGCGGAAAGAGGGAAGGTCACGCATACAGAGGGCTCTTATTTTAACTGGAAACATAAATTTAGATATACAAATTTCATCCCTAAATAATCGTAGTTATGATTATCTAAGCTGCCTAGCCTTTCATAGTCTTCTTCTTGCACATGATTTTACAACTAGACAAGAAAACTGGATTGATCATATTATGTTAAGAAGTAAGAACGCTGCAGTTTCACTTACTTGATAGCACAATAACAGATCACTATTCTTGTTTATTAGCTCTTACGTCACTTCTCCAAACTGTATCTCAAAAAGGTTTTAATATTGTGTGCAATTGGTTGCACTGTCACTCTCTCATACTTTAAACCTTCTAAAACTAAACTTATTCCTTTTTCTATTAGTCCCATGTCGCAACCAAAACCTTCTTTCTTCCTACAAGCCCATTCCTGTTCTACGTGAGCTAGTCCCTGCCAATGCCCACAAATAAATTGCGTAGAGAGTGTAAAATACCTAGGTTTAATAATAGATAGTCATTTAAATTTCAAACTACACATAATCGCACTTGTGACCAGACTTCGGAAATTGATAAATGTCTTTAGGACTCACAGACATGTGGCAAATAGCAAAATTATTCGCAACGTATACTACGCACTATGCCAATTAAATATTTCCTTTTGTATCTCCTGTTGGGGTGGGGCTGCAAAAACTATTTAAGGACTCTAAAAGTTGCTCAAAAAGCGGTATTAAAAGTTGCAACTTTTAAAACAATCTAGTTTCCAACTGTGCAAGGATGCTATACAAGGATTCCGAAGTGCTTAATATTAGACAGCTTTTCGTTTTTCAAGTCATACTAAAGCAACATCGCAATATTCTCTTTCTTAAAATTACTACAAAGATATTGCAGACATTTTCGCTTTTTCTATAAGGTTTTTCAACTATCTTAGGCCTTTTCTATATAATAAAATTAACGCAAATACTTATGTGCAAAATTTGTCATTTTTTATTTGGAAAGTTGCCACACGATCTCTTTCTCTGAAGAAAAATTATTATGATACCGGGAATTGTTTTTATCTATAGAAACAAACACACACACGCGCGCGCGCACGTGCATTCAAATATAGACCGCATTATCATTAGTATTTTTTATGGAAAGGAAGACAAACGAGCAGATGGTTCACCTGATGGTATGCGATCCCGTCGCCCATAGACAAACGCAACATCCGGAGAGTTGCGAGTGCGATGTCAACCTGGGAGATCGGACATAATTGGTTAATTGGATAGGATGGGGTCGAGATTAAGGATTTGGAGAGGATAGGCATAGGAAAAGAAAAGGGTAGACATGGCCATCCGGCATCCCCAAGTCATGCATACTTTATTTTATGCCGATTTTATAAAGGGCGGTGGTACTTCTCCAGGCGAGTACGGCCGTAGAAGTGTAGCAAAAGCTGTGAAAAGTTGTTATGCTCTACCACCTCTACATCTCTTAATATCAAATAATATATATCTTAATGACTACTTAAACATAAATCTTTTGATGATACGAGTAGAATGGTGTGGATATATATACAATAATAATGTGGATTCGCCACAGGATAGTACCTACCTACTCTTCTAAATAAAATATTCAAGTATTAGTTTTTTAATTCTATCAAATTGTCCGCACTTGTTTGTAATTTCTTCCCAATCATCTTCTCTTCACACCACAATTGCTGTATTCTTCTGATGACACATTCTAAATTGAGGTTTCTATTTCCCGAATGAATTACTCCGTATTGAAAGCCATTTTATGAAAAAGTTTCGACATACAAAATATGTCCGGCTGCTACAACAAATGCGTGGAGATTGATGGCAGCGACATACATTACATTCGTCAACACTCACTCCCTGCGCGCAGCCAATGGGCTGCTGTGCAAAAGGTGCGTTGTAATGGCTGCCGCGGCCAGGAGTTCCGGGCTGTTAATGTGCCAGGGCTCCCATGCTCCAAATGTAATACGCAGGGACTTCCGAGTACAGCAATGTTTTTTGCAAAGTCATCCACGTTACACAGATCGAAAAAGGAGAGGAGTGTAGTTATAGGAGGACTACTCAATTTGTCGCACAAGTTCTGCTCATTGAAATAAATTCTTTGTCCATTTTCTAAATGGACAGCAAGGTTCACTACAGACGAAAAACGCTCATGTATTGGCAATTCAAGGATTCGCCAAACTGCTTCAGCTGAACTTACATATCGACCACTTGCGTAGGTTTTAACTTCATCCTTCCCATCCTTCCCGTTCTCTAAAGTAAACGTAGGCTGATCTGACCCTTTATTAACATATTAGCAAACGTATTTGATTGACGTCACTGAATGGCAATACTCAACTTTCACGTCAGCGTTACATGTTCTTAATAGCACTGGATTATAAGGAACCACCCAACGATTAATTATTGTAACACCCTTGATATTGACAGAGAATGTCTACTGTACTGCGGATAACTATCATCACCGGTTTGAATTTCCTTCATATATATAATATATAGGATAACGTTTGCTGCACGAATTATCTTTTATGCATGGAGAATTTCGGTTTAAACTTCCACAGGGGCCATGTATCTTATTACTTTTAACAATATCTTAAAGCTCAGGATCACGATCGGGGTTAGGTATTTCAGCACAAATAATATTGTAAATTTGATCCGAAGTGATGCGATGTTGAAGCCATAAAAGTATATGAATATACGGAAGACCTCGATTTTGCGATTCCCTCGAATACATATAGCATCTCACTTCACCGAATATTTTCCCTTTTATCAACAAATCCATGACCTTTTTTACGTTTAATCGAAAGACACGCCAAATAATTTTGTAACGATCATGAGATTTGTGTCCTGAAAGTAAGTGTTCATTTATGTCGCTCCAGCGTGGATTACATGTAAAAGTAATAAAAAGGTCGGGACAACCGTAATGTCTAACATAGGTCATGGCGTCTTGCGTTTTTTCATGCATGTATCTTGGTCAACCAGTAAAAGATGATCTAAGTACTACCGTTTGTCCCAGCTGATTTGCTTCAGTATCTTGCCGTCCATTTGTATCTTTTAAATGAATATGCAAATGGACGGCGCGCAATTTGGCTTCATTGTTTTTTAAGTAGTTTAGTCTTTAAGTTTCTATTTTTGCGTATTCATCTACCAAATATTGACTAAAAAGAGCGCGATATTTAACCAAAAAGTTATCTTCTTCTCTGATCATTATTCTGTATGAATAAAAACTTACATCAGAGACTGTTTTTTTCAAGAGCAACTTAGTTGTGGGATCGCATTGTGGTATGTTGATTGAATAGCCATCATCCCCCCAGCAAAACATCAATGAGTACTGCAGCGCGTCATAAGCTCGATGTATCTCTATATATATACGCTGAAGTGAGTTACTTCGGCTTTTGAGGATGATGTCTCTTCGATCTAAATGCTGATCTACCGATACAACAGCCACTTTATTTGCCTTTAGTGCATTAAATCTGCCCCTGTGATCTCAATGTGGTGTGACTCTGAAGTCAATATTTTATCAATGGCTGTTTTTAGATCTTTTATGTATGGGTTCGCCTCATGTAACATAAGCTGCAATTGTTTGATTAAATTTGGTCTCAAATCAGGAAATTTAGAACATCAAATATTAGCTTGTCTATCATCTTCACCGACGAAATAAATGCAGAGACTGTGCATCCTGCCCAGGTTCCGGTACTTCCAATTAAATGATAGTCTTGTCCTTTAACTTTAAAAGTTGACGAAATACCGGCTTCATTTATTTGTTTTCCACCACAGGAAGTCATTTGAAAACAGGCATTATATTTTCGGATATTATCCATGAAGTGTACATGATTTGGGTGTAAATCATTAACCAGACTGAAAAGTGGTTCAGGCAGTTGTTTAAACGGCTCAAATTGTACTTCACCGGCGCTAAAACATATGGCAGGTGTCTCATTTTTCCACTTCAAAGCGTTACAGCCGTTACACCACTGACACGTGTACGTCATAGAACCTAAGACTACACTGCTGTCAGTTCCATAATTGATACCTGGGTCATACGCCAAACCCGAAAGCAACTTGTTTCCTCATACACACTGAATACTATTTTCTCTAGACCGTGACTGCACATCGGTATTCCTGGGCCAATATAGTGCAGCAGATTACCCTATGTTTTTCAGGGTTTGCAGCCTGGTAGGTGGCGACAGATAGCCTGTGTTTTTCAGGGTGTACAGCCTGGTAGATGGCGACAGCTTGCCTCTGTACATAAGAGTTTTTTTCTTATATTCAGACACATCTTTAAGGTGGGATTCAGGTAGAGTCTGCCCATATTTTTTTGTGCCTTTTTTGATTTTTTCGCGTGTAATTAGTAAACCTTGCCCTACGTTTGTTTTTCTTTTTTTCTATTAATGTCACAGACTCAGATTGGGACAATGAACTTCTTATTTAATTTTCATCATAATATATTGAACCTGACAACCCTTTTCAAGTTGCGAAGGTGTATCAATTCCAAAATGACGTTCTTCTACAGCCAACTCCATACGATGCCGAGTAATTTTCTGTGCTGCTATGGGAAGATAGACATCAAAATGCCCACTGGACAAATCTTGCCTGAAACGTAATCGCCTTACCGAATAGTCGTTAGATCCAGATTCCGTATATATATGAGACCGTTTCTATAAACTTAAATGGGAATATTAATCCTGCTGCTGCTAACTCGCAAAATCCGCCATAAGTAGCATTTTTTATCATATCAGGAAAATATTCGTGTTGCGTAGTTATCACCATTACTGTCGTGGGTCATAATTGTTAACTTGCTCGAGTAATTAACCACATATCTGACAATTTCTGAACACAACTCCATCGCTCTATCTTGTGTTCCGTAGGTACATTAAATAAGAGAGAGCACGAATTAACATGCACCGTCAGTCACCAACAATAGGGACGACAGTACATTCTTCAACTTCTCCATTAACTTTGATTTTTTTAGCTATTTTAATAAAGTCTAACCGACAAAACCTATACTTAAACCAAACGAAAACAAAACCAATGCCAAATACAAAGCAGAGCCTATAACCAAAACTATAAAACCGAAACAAAGCAAATGCAATCCAAAAAAGCAGCCAAAATCGTCTTAATTTCTTTGTTCTATTAGGTAGATAGGGTCAAACTAATACATTTACATCCTCCATCATCCCTTATTTTATCCCCATGGGGGTTGAATTTATCAAAATCCTATTTAAGCAAACATCATCATTGTAGCTCCGATCTTTAATTTCAGTTCAATCAGTCGAAAATCTATACAAACTTTCATCCCCTATTTTATCCCCTTGGCGGTAGAATTGATCAAAATCCTTTCTTAGCGGACGCCTACATCATAACATCTACCTGTATGCCAAATTTCAGCCCATTCCGTCCAGTGGTTTGGGCTGTGTGTTGATAAATCACTATGTCAGTCAGTCACTTTTGAGTTATATATGTTTAGATATACATGTACACATATAAGTATCTAACTAAATTATGACACAATGAAATATGGGAATATCTTAATAAAAATATAAGAATTTTGAAAAAAAAATATTTATATTACAACTATATTTTATTCATATTCAAAGCATATATACAGAAAGTATTTGTAAAAAATTTTCAAATTTAATTCACAATGATAATACATAATATACATTATATACTTAATTAAGCTCTTGGAATGTCACTAAATCGTAAATGTGTATTATAGGAACAGGCTATCAGTAAATGAAAGCTTTTTTTTTGTTATTTAAACATGAACACAATATTGTAATGCAGTCTACAAATTTGACTAAATTAAAAGATTATGCAGTAGAGAAATTTACTTATTGATGTGTTTAAATATTATAAAAATTATTTGAATAATATGTTCCATTAGGTACTCTTACAACTATGAACTATATTAAATGTTTTGAAACATGGAAATTAAATTAATATCTTCCATTAACTAGATAATGTTACACTTGTCTAAAATAACTAATCTACAAAAATTATGTGAAAATAAATTCTAACAATAATAAATAAATTATATCTACAATAAATCACATTAATTTGGATCACCTCAAAGAAATAGACAATATTTTAGAAAAAAAAATGCATAAAACTTTTAGCTATAAAATAACCATGATAACAACAATCATCAACTCAAGGAGTTGGATGTTGCATTTATCACAAAATTAATTTGTGTCATCATTGTTTTATAAACATTAACAATTAGTTATGGCAATAAATAACACCATTAAAAATTCAATTACTCCAAATTTAAAAAGGAATTTTGTTTTCTAAAATTAATTTTACACAGCACAGTTAACAAATTGCACAATTCACAGTAGATATTGTGATGTTGATTAAACCTGGCAGATGCAATTTCAAATAAATTTTATAGCACCTCAAGATTGTAGCTATCTTTAGTGTGCTTGTCTCAAATTAAATAGTCACTCAAACCAATATACTATCCATGTTGTATATTTGAAGTTAGAAATTATTAAACTTTTATTTTAGTTAATGTATATTTTTTTTAATATCACCCAATCTTTATCAAAAGTGGATCAAATAGAAAACATCAAAAATGTAAATCAAGTACACAATTATATGATTAAAAATCATCCTGGGTTGGAGCATGGCGTATATCCCACCGCCTGTAAATAAATATTGCTACAACACCAAGAAGTAATGCTACAAGAATTTCTGTGAGTTGGTCTAAAAATGTTGTTGTGTTATCTGTAGATTCTAAAATTTGTGGCTCTACATCGGGAGTAGGTTCCTCTACTGGAGGTTTTGGAGTCTGTTCCTCTTCACCTTTAAATGCGATCTGGTTTAAAACAGATTGTTCTTCTTCTGTAATTGGTTTGGCAGCAGTTGAAGACAACAAATTTTTTATCTCGCCGCACTGTGGGCAAGTCCAATTTCTCGACTTTTTCGCCAAAATTTTTCGTTCAGCCGGACTATAATCAAGTGATCCTATTGTTCCTTCAGCTGGTGTAGGCATGAATGCAATCAAAGCCAACAGAGCAGTTCTAATCGACCAAGATGGCTGCCATGTTTCTGGATGATGTCCAGAAATAGAGAGACAAATTTTCTTGTTTACTTCAAATCTGCCATTTGGAGTTAATAATATGATGTGAGGTGGATGCATAGGATATTCCTTGGGTAACAATATTCTTCCGTGGTAAATTCCATCTTCAAAATCTGTGCCTTTAGGACCTTGGACAGTAAAATGCCATTCGAATAAATTATCTTCTAAAGGTCGAGCGCAATATTCTTCAGTTGCCTCAGCTAATTCAATGGCCTCCCGCATTAGACGTTTTACTCCAGGACATTTGGTATTATATTTGTCGCCCATTTCTGCCATTTTACTGTGTTGTTAATATGAATAGCACTGATATACTGTGTGAACTCAACTAAAGAAAGAAAAACAGTACGTGTTTATACACAAGAGGATTTTCAACCCTATGTTATCAAAGAAAAATTAATTAGTGTTGGACGAAATGAAATGTACCAATCAAATACACACAGATGTATAAACGACAAAATATGAAACTTGACAAGAGAAGTTGATTATGATTATGATGGCGAAGGACAGACCGACCACAGAATCAATGAACAATATCTATTCTTTTAGGACGGAGAATATTGTATTTAGTTAAAGAGTTAACATCATCGTTTTTCAGTATAAATACTTGACGAGATATGGATTTTTAAAAGTTACAACGAAACTCAAATATTACTTTTACGTAATATAGATACTAGATATGTCACTGTCCTTTCACCAATATAATTATTCGTTTATAATTTAGATAAATAGTTTAACGAATATTCCTTATTAAAAATTTATATTTTATGCTAAATCGTACTTTATATTTTTACATTAAGTAACGTTGCAAAGTAAGAATAAGAACCATAAAGATTTGTTTCTAATCAGTTACAAGTTTCACAACGTTATCTGTCAAGTTAATGTCATTAAATAAGGTAACCTGGCGTCTCATTTTTCTATAGTGGTTTAGAGTTTAAAAGAAAAATATTAGGGAAGGGAAGTGTTAAGTTGTTTACTGAAATTAACAATTAATGGATTATTATTTTATAATAACTTGATCCGACTCATGAAATAAAGATGGAGGGACCGCCTGGTACTGGTCCTTCTAATGGTGGGACGATGGGACCACCCGGTATGCCAAGTTTTCCCCCAATGCCACCACCACCCGGTGCTATGGGCCCTGGCAACATGCCTCCACCTCCAATGGGTCCTCCAGGGCCAATGCCACCTGTAAGTTCATCTAGTGGGCCACCAAATATGCCCCCGGGCATGGGCCCGCCACCCGGTATGATGGGTATGGGTCCTCCAGGAATGGGACCTCCGCCACCAGGGATGGGACCACCTGGCATGGGTATGGGTCCAATGGGTCCGCCTGGAATGGGACCACCACCTAGGATGCCACCTAGTATGATGTGTGGGCCAAACATGAAAGGTAATTTTAATAATCAAGGTATGGACATGGTTCCGCCTGGAATGGGTCCTCCACCTAACATGGGGCCTCCTGGAATGGGTCATGGACCTTGGGAGGGTCAGGTGCCACCAGGGTGGGGACGACAGCCACATAATGATGGCCCTCCAGGGTGGGATGACCATCATGATGAAGGTGATGATGATGATGGGGATGAAAATGATGACAGTTCTACACAGGGCCCCTCAACATTGCCATCCTTATTAACTATGAAGATAGATACCCCAGAAGAATTTCGTAACAAGCCTGCCACTGTTGGTGGAGTTGTCTTACCAAAAGCATTAGAAGAAGCCCTTGCTTATAAGGATCAAAGACAGGCAGCCTTGGGTGATGAGGAGGAAAAGCAAAAGGGTGAGTATTAAAAGAAAATATTTTTTTTTAAATTGTCTGGCTATACTTCAATTAATATTGATTCATAAAAGTTTGGTATAAATCTTTTAATTATAATCATCTAAATATTTTGCTAGAGAGATGGCACGCCATCGCCACTTTATTTAACTGCAAATAATATTTAGTATTACAAAAATAAATGATTATTAATACATATTTATTATACAATGCTTCTTTTTACTAAAAATATGCATGTGTGTTTAATATTATAATTAAGAACATTTATTGACAATTTAGTTAATTGATTACATTGATTAATCTATTGATCTATATTGGTTACTAATAAAAAAGTCAAAATAGAAAAATGTACATGGTGATGGGATTATAATGTATTTTGTTATAATTTAAATTATCACTGTATTAAGATATAATAATTTACTTAAGTAACAATATTCTAAAACGAAAATTGTCCTAGTTAAGGAATTCCGAAATATTGTTGTATGCCCTTTGAATCAATAAAGTTTTCAAGTTTTTTAAAAAATTAAACAATTCAATATTCTCCACAACAAAGGTAATTTATTAAAAATAATAGGAACCATACAAAAGATGCTTTTGTGCATAAGAGCAGTTTTAATGTTATGAAGACAAGGTAACTTTTTAATAGTACTTAACCTAAGATTTTACCTCACAAATAATTTTAACAGATAGAGAATGTTTGTTTATGAGACATGTGTAATTCAAAACTTGGCAGAAATGATTAGTTTCTGAGAAAAATTAATATGGTGGTAATTGTTCAAAAACCTATTCCAGAAAATAAAAAGTTTTTTTGAGGTTGTACATTGCCATTCTTTCTAATAAAATAATCACCAAAAAATGTGATTGCAGGTGGATTGATTTTTATCTGTAGTTAGTGCTCATTGGTCACAATCATAGTCTTTATATATAAAATGAAATATTGTTTTTGGAAGTTGATTTAGTTTCCTATGCTCATTTATTATCTGATATCCAGCTGGATTTTAATTTAGTCATTTACTGGATAATTGCTGAATATCTTTTTCATGTTTAATTATTTCAGAATAAAATGCCACATTCATTTTATTATGTTAGTGGTATGAAGGTCTCAGTGATCTCAATTACATAAAAATATATTTAAATGTTATGGCTTATTTTTTGCCAGAATCAGAGAAGTTGCCAGAAGCTCCTCCAGCCCCTGTGATTAGTACTGAATATGACGCTGAAGAAGATGACGGGGATTCAGATGATGACAATATACCAGAAGCACCTCAGCCACCAGTCATTTCTAAACAGGAGGTAAAATTTGTTCATTATATTTAAAATTTCTTTAGCAACAAAATTTTGTTAAACTTTATATATATTTAAAAATTTGTTTATTTATTTCAAAGGTTTACCAACATATGTTCACATGTAATGTTATTCATTAATAAGCAACAAAGCATCAGAAGCAATAATTATTCTGTTACATTACATATTAATTCAATTTAGAAAAATTTTCAACAATACAAACAAAGTCTGAGATAAATGATTGTGTGATATGAAATTAATTATATATCATTTATTTTCTGTTTTAGAGTCAAGCCAATAAAGCAAACAAGAATAAACGCAAGAAAAAAAAGAAGAAAGCTGCTAGACAAAAGAGAAATGAAGTCAAGAAAGTAGATGAAACTAAAGGTGATAAAGATGATGGTGCCAATAAATCTAGTGATAAAGAAAATGAAAAGGAAGTTGAAATTGAGTGAGTAATCATCTTGATGCTGCTAATTCATTTTAATTACCAATTATATTTTAAGTGGTTTCCTGGACATAGGAAATTGTAAATGCCTATAAAATGATGTTTTCAGATATGTACAGGAAAATATTCAGTTTCACGAACTGGAGCCGATGTATCGCCAGTTTCATCGTATCCTAGAATCATTTAAAATAACTGAAAAAAAGGATGACTCTATTAAAGAAGAATCTGGCAAAGATGCACCAAAGACTAGCTCTAAGCCTCAAGAAAAAGTGCAGGATCAGTTTGCTGCTGATGAAGAAGCAGTTGAGGTAGGTTTAGAATTTTTTTAATTGGGTGATATTTGACCTTTTTACAATATGTAGTTTTATGGAGATGTCATAAATTGGACATTATTTTTATATTTCTTTTGCTACTCTTAACTTAAATTTCAAATATATTATCAAAATGGTGGTGCACAGGTTATTTGATGGCAGCTGCAGGCTACTTTTCTTTAAGGCAACATTTTTTTTAATATACTATAAGTTTGGAAAAGGTGTAATTTGTCCACTTTATATATCTCTATAATTAAATTCTAAAATATTTTGCTTTATTTCATTATGCGGTTGGGTCACCAATATTAGAGTGCAGTATTCATAGGATTATAACCTTCACAATAAGCTACAGCTCATAATTTTCTTCAATCAACACTTTGAAATAAATAAGGACAGGATAACTGAGCAACAGGAATAAGCAAATGAAAATCAATACTTAATTTATGTTGACGAATGCTATCGACATATGTTACAGAAACACGCTGCGGACGAAAAGGAACGCCTTTCAAAGCGCAAACTAAAGAAATTGTCCCGATTATCTGTGGCTGAGCTTAAACAGTTGGTGTCACGACCAGACGTGGTTGAGATGTACGACGTCACCGCTCGGGATCCCAAATTGCTTGTGCAGTTAAAGGCACACAGGAATACAGTGCAAGTGCCCAGACACTGGTGCTATAAGCGCAAGGTAGGTAATTTTTATTATGTGTATAGAAGTTTATAATAAAATTCCAAGACAATTAAGAACAATGACAGGATTAACGACACTGCTAAAAACTTTAAGACTATATCTTCATATATTTTAAAAGCTTTTTTAAACAGTACAAGCAACCAATTGTACTACTGTCCTCCAGTGCATTTGTTTAATAAATTG
>JAOCPS010349561.1:0-12591 GCA_025505425.1 Graphium colonna | reverse complement strand
ATATAATGGGTGGAATACATTTCTAAATGAGAAGACTCTAAAATTTTCTTAAGTTCATTTTCACAGTCGGACATCTATGTACTAGCTTTGACTAACGAATCTAAATTTTTAAACTCGTATAACTTTATAAATGGGATGTATTCTTTAGTTTTATTAATGTGAACTTCATCACAACAATCTTGAATTAGGTTAAAATTTGAAAACACATAAGTGACATTAGATGTTATTGTGTCGCTTGGTATAAAAGATAAAGTTTTATAATATGCTTGACACAGTTTTGGTACATGCAATATACCTGAGCCAAACAAGATTTCATCGAAGTTTTCGGTACTTTTCTCACAAACTAAATGACACTTACCCGGATCAGACTGAAGGAATATCCATCGGTTATATGTTATTTTCTGAAAAATATCAACAGACCCCCGAAGAATTCCTGTTTGGCATGATTTAGGCAACTTATTTACTACTTCTGTTAATAACATAGTTTTAGAAGTAGGATTTGCGATCGTAGAATAAACATTATCGAGAGCACACACATAGCACTGATCACTGATAATCTTGCATTCACTTACACTGTCGAATTGTGAGTAAAACAGCCTATCGTTGGTGATTGCCAAATATTTTTTGTCGGTGCAATAATCATATAAGTGTCTGAAGTCTTAATGTCCTATTGAACGGGAAAAGGAATGTTATGATATTATTTTTAAATTTGGGGAAGAACTAGAAGAATCTATAAAATAATAACTAACCTTTTATCTTGATAGTAACAGACGATATTACAAATTTTAATGAGTTCATTAATGTTGTGTAAAATAAGCGAACCAGCAGTTCGGAATGTTTAGGTAAGTAATTGAAGTGTAACTCGAGCTCTTTATACAATTGCAATGGGCTTTGTACTGTCGGATGCAGTATATTCATTTTACTGATTAATATTGCGTTGTTAAGATCATCGATGTCAAAATATAAGGTTGTAATAATGCTTTCAATAGAATTTAATAAAATAGACAATTTAGATTTGGTCTCTAATTTATCATTAGTATTGGATAATTTATAAAAAGAGTTTTCAATGAGTTGAATATTTTCATTCAAACGATATTCATTTTGTTTGACCTTAGACATTGTGCTATTAAAGGAAGAAATAGTAGATTTAATTAGATGTATATTATCACGCATTAACAGTGCTAACTCTTTTTCGAACGAATTTTTTTAATATTATTTGAATGCTGAGCTTTAAGAGAGTTTAATGAGTTCAGACACTCCACCTTTATTTTCGAAGATTGATTCGAATCGCAATATTTATAAACACTACCCAATAAAAACTCTACTTTATCTATACGAGGTTGAATATGACTTAAATCTATGTATGTAACTATATTCCAATTATCATTAGTAAATTTCAGGTCTAGAAGTTGGTCAAAATATAATCCGGGGTTACCGATTAATTTCGTGATGTGTTGGTTTCCAAAAACAGCTGGTACGAATCTGGAAAGGAGAGGATTCATTGAGCTGGTTTGATTTCGTCATAGTGATGACAAACGTGTTTTCTGTCAACTAACACAGTGACGGTTCGATTACCGTCTATCTTTATAATTTTATACAGGCCTTGCCAAACGGGAGATAGAGTTTTTTTTGTGGTGACGCCTGATACAAACTATATCACCGACACTATACGTAATAGGACGAGTGTGTGAATCATAATATTTCTTAGATCTTTCTTTTGAAGTTTTAATGTTTTCTAATGGCTTTTGTCTACTTTAATAGATTCTATGATTTAGAGCACGTATAAGTTGTTATAGTCTGTATAAGTACTATTATGTAAAGAGTCTATGGATTTAGGAATGTAGGGCTAAAAGCCAAGCAATAATTCGAATGGAGAGAATCCTGTCGTTGTGTGTGTGTTTGAATTATAAGCAAACATTGCCGTCTTTATATATAGATCCCAAGTAAAGGTAAAGGTTTGTTAACTTGACAGGAGTTGCAATTTTATATATAGTGTACATAGTTCTATATATCCTGTCGTATATCTTTCCACCAACACATTGTTTTTAGCCGTTCGTACATTCTTGGTATACCCGGGTGACCTGCTGAAGGTGAGTTAATACAAGAGGGATTTCAGTAGGGGTTGGAAATGTTATTATGATAAATTGAGAACTTGATGTTTGTTTTATGAAACAAGAATTCAATAATGTTATAGATTTTTGTGAATGATAACTTATTGAAAGGATCTCTGAGATCGGATATGGCGAACTCTTTTTCTTCCATATACCAAGTCTGTATCATCTCTCGATAATCTGTTAACATGTTAAAAATGTCTTTGTACGAGACCTCGTCATAATGATGGACACGCAAAACAAGTGTGTATACATATGTTTATCATTAGAACCGGGTAAGTGTCATTTAGTTTGTGAGAAAAGTACCGAAAACTCCGATGAAATCTTGTTTGGCTCAGGTATATTGCATGTACCAAAACTGTGTAAAGCATATTATAAAACTTTAACTTTTATACCAAGCGATACAATAACATCTAATGTCACCTATGTGTTTTCAAATTTTAACCTAATTCAAGATTGTTGTGACGAAGTTCACATTAATAAAACTAAAGAATACATTCCATTTGTGAAGTTAAACGAGTTTAATAATTTAGACTCCTTAGTCAAAGCTAGTACACAGTTGTTCGACTTTGGAAATGAACTTAAGAAAATGTCAGAGCCTTCTCATTTAGAAAAGTATTCCACCCATTATCTCTCAGTTGCTTGTGTCGTTTCCATTATTGTATTGTTATACATATTGTTCAAAAGCAATAGATATATATGTCGCAAGAGTTCAGGTTGCTGTATAACTATATATAATAAAAATTACAGCAATAAACCTAAAAAGCCACATAACGTTGTATTAACCTCCCAGAACTTTACATCTAACTCATCGGGGGAAGATGATTGTAATAAGTCTATAAAGTCCATACATAGCTTAAAAGGAATACCATAATATAATAGCGTAGTTTTATTGTAATGAACAAATTCTCTAGGCCCTAAGATAGAGTATTAATTAGGATCATAAGCACATCAATCGTTTTGTAAGTTTAAACTTTGTTATTGTATGTCCTTTTATAGTGTCTTTATTTTTCTTTTATATTGTCTCTTTCCTAACATCCTGAGAATTCTAAGATACATTGATCATTACTTCTCATTTTCTTGTTTTCCTGTAATGATCAATCTTAACGGGGGGTTGTTATAATGTCATATCCATTGTTTTCCAATAAAATAAAACTGATGAGTCGCATTACTCGTGTCACTCGTAACTCGACTCGATATCACCTCGTTTCCATTGTTATTTAGATTGCATTGGATTCGGGCAGACTAATTCTAGATTTCGAAGAGGGTGTTAGCTCTTTAATTATTTCTATTTTTAAATGTCTTATTAAATATAAGTTGCAACAATTAAATTTGTGTTTTTTAAAAAGACTTCTTGTACCCCGTTAGTAACAGTTCGATGTCTGCACAACCATTCGTCTGAACTTCTCGGAAATCCTGGGGAACATCCTCAGAGGTCCCGAGAGAAGTTTAGGTGTCTAGAATGAAGAGATATATTCATCGACGTAATCCGAGAATATCTTTTTTCCCAAAGAGTTCTATTAACTTTAGGAAAGAAAAAAAATGTTTTTTTACTTCATTACGGATTAGTTTAAATGCAAGAGAGTCCATAAAAAATATCTAACTTTGTTTTACCCTATATTTCAGTTTATATTTATTTGAAAGGACGTCGGCCCATCTGATCTGGTGAAATTAAGAACCATACTAACATGTTAAAATGTTAATTACCTCCCTAAGCACGCAAGCACACTTAATAAATCGTCATTAATTACTCTGTGTATAAAGATTTAAATAAACAAATATATTTATCTAACTGATTAAGATGTCCTTATAGTCTATAAAATTTTTCCTAAGTTTTCTACTCAAAGAAACAAAATGCTGTATAAACTCTTCTTCTCTTACTTTGTGATTTATCTTTAAGAAATAACGAGAGACGTCATTAAAATATGCTTTATTCTAATTTATTTTTTTATTCTAAATCCTTCAATTAATCTTTATAGCGCCACAGATTTGCAAACCGCCATTAAACTAAGAATTGCGATAATTTGTGTCGGTTTAACATGCAGTAGTTTAAAAAAAGCATTTTTTTAAATGTATTTTGTTATGGAAAGGAAGACAAACGAGCATACGGTTCACCTGTTGTAAGCGATCCCGTTGGCTATGAACATGCACAACATCCCGAGAGTCGCTATTCCGTTATCAATCTGGGAATTTAGAAATAATAATAGGTGCATTGGATTAGGGAGTTGGAGGTGAAGGAGTAAAAAAAAGGTAGGAATGGTCATCCACGTAAAGTCCAACCACCAACCAACGCTAAAAGTCATGGTTAGTTTATTTTATGCCAACTTTGTAAACGCTGGTATTTCACAGAGCGAGCATGACCGTAGGTGTGCAGCAAAGTCACCTACGCTACGCATCCAAAGAGTATCATAAGATTTGTGAAAACATGTTGTCCTTTTTCTTGATACATTTCAAGTCGTAGGTTTAAACTTTTTCAATCAGTAAATCTCTATTTTAACTTGCTTGCTGCTAGTCAGCTAAAATAGGTTAACATTACTAACTCCTTTTACGACTATTTCAAATTTATTAAAAAAATCACACTTTCAGACACTAATAATCTTAACTCACTTCATCTGTGTTTTTATTAATATTATATTATACTGCATAAGCCAGACTTTCATATTTTTTAGCGTTTCTTTTTATACGAACGAAACCATGATATGACAAGGAGCAAGAACCAAGACATTTTATTTTCATTTGATCTATACTGATGATTTTACTTTAACAGAACAAAGGTTAAATCCGCATTCTCGGATATAAAATAAAAATGTTTTGTTTTCAATACGTGCACCTTATTTTATAAATGTCCCATATAGGGCTTAATGCTTAACTTTATTAAGACTAAAATTTTCTATTTAAATAGTTGGCAAAACATTTCATATTGCTATAATTTAGCTTCTAAAAATCTTAATAAAAATTTAATGTTTACTAAATTATCTTTTTATTACAGAATTGAATATTTCTTTTTTCATATGATTATGTTTTTATTAGAAACTAACATTTTAGTGCACGTAACAATATTTATTTAGTTGCTTTACATATTTCGAAAGGGAGCGGCTCACTTCGAAAGAGAACCCTTTTCATAAGTACTCTTATATATTGGCGATTTTTTCCCTTCTGCTGTCTAGTAAGTGTAAATGGATATTAAATAAACATGCTTATTACAGTTATTAATTCTTTAAACACAACATTTTCACAATATTTTCACCGATTTCACTAACATATCTTAAACATTGTAAGTCATGTAATAAATATGACTTATTCTATATGTTTTTTATATATATGCTATCATGTATCATGTATTCAATGTGATTTAACATTTATATATACGTAGTTTTACTAATTATATTTTGTTTGTAATTTAAATTGCTGTTTTAGAAGGTATTTGTATATTTTTACAAAAAGAGTCAATACTACAAAATAAAACCTTATGCCGTACACCTTGATATCTCAAACGTTTTCAAACACCATTAACGATAACCATGTAATGTAATATAAATAAGAGCCTCTACAAGAAAAACTATGAAAAAACTTGTAATATAAAATAACTAAAATATAAACTAACTTAATATAAAATCCTATGGAAATATCCATCTAGGAAAAATGGACATCAAAATATATGTTATAAAATTACTGCTACAAGTATTTAACCATATCACTTTTAAAATCGAACATTTAAAAGTTAAAAAAAATCAATGTCTGCCTCAATCATCTTTCCGCGCAAATATGTTTTTTTTGTCTAAACATATTTCCACTTTTTATCTCCGCTTCTCGAGCTTCCCAGAACAGGTACAGTTGCTTGTCGGCGTGAGTATTTCATTTTTAAATATTTTTCGTGGCTCTCCATGCAGGTCAACATCAGCTGTAGTAAGTAAGTCCTCGCCATACGCGTGCAGCTCGCAACACATCTTCTCGCAGCATCCTACGTGATAAGCGTACGATGTTAGTGCGCGGTCGTTGTTTTGCTTGTGATTGTTCCGTGCTAGGACTTCAACGCAAAAAGCCTGATTGCTCCGCATATAAAATGTCATGGTCATGCAAATGTACACCTAAAATTAGTGCAACCAACTTAGCAATATGCAAAACACTTTCATTACTGTTTTCTGGAAGCCCTGAGATTTCTACGTCTTTCAGCAATAACTCCTGTTCGCGTTCGCCCAATTGACGCATCAATTTCAACAGGATCAAACGCTTAGTTCGATAGTATTGTTCTCTTGACTCACGAATTCGAACTTCCCAGAACGTTGAGCACTACTTGAATGTACCACTGGTAGGTGGCACTTCAAACTGTCTCTAGTAACAGTATTTGCGGCGGTGGATGATACTGTGACCGTTCATTAGTCACAGTAGCAAAGTAATAGGCGCAAAGTACTAAGAGTAATTTTTCCCTTCTCGGGTGCTATACGCTCCTATTAAATCATTCGATTTTAATTTAACTTGAATAAAATATTTTTTTTAGAGAAATGGTCGCGGAATATTCGTTGAATACGTCTGAAGTTTTCGGAAATCCAGGGGAAAGTCCTCAGAGGTCCGGGGAGAAGTTTAGGGGTCTAGAACGAAGAGATATATTCATCGATGTAATCCGGGAATATCTTTCTCTTCCAACGAGTTCTTTTAACTTTAGCAAAGAAAAAAATGTTTTTTTACTTGATTACGGATTAGTTTAAATGCAAGACAGTCCATAAAAAATATCTAACTGTATTTGAGAACTAGAGCATTATTATCAAAATATCATATATCAAAAGTTATTTCATAAAAAACTAAGAGTAAAATCTGATAACATTATGAAAATTTATGATAGAAGAAACTGATTCAAATCGAAAAACCGATGTCTGTAAATCTAATTGGTCAATACGATTAATCAAGTTGGAAACATATACCCGCTTTACGATTTACGTGAACAAAACAACTTATTTCATGAATTGGCAGATTTTGTATTAATAAAATCACCCTTTATCTTTTTGTTCGGTTTTCTTTGTTCTTTGACACATATGAAGTAAAAACATAGGATAGAACTCAATTGAATTAATTTAAAAAAAAAAACAAGAATCTCACGAGAGTATTTGTTTCAACATCACCGGAGACCTGTAGATGCGATTCCAGCTTTCAAAATTTTGTAAAACAAAAGTAATTACAGACTGCTACTAAAATAATGCTTTTCTCGGTTATAAGGAACGTGTTAAAACGTTTTATTTCTAAAACTATGAAGTAATATAAACAATTCAACAATCTGAAACTGCAGTTTGCAACAACAATTCTTGAATTAGTGGAGCTTAATACGAGTTGCTCCTAACATTGTGTACTGAATATTTCGTAAAGCAGTACGTTTTTCGAATATAAATGCATAAAATAAATACATAAATTGAACTGTCTTCGATTTATTTGTAAAATGTATTATAACTATAAAAACACATACAAACCATATATGTACGTCATAATAATCAGTTTACAGTTAGTCATTTTTTCAGTATATCGCTTATGTGTAAAAGGTTCGTTACTGTAAAAAGTGACAGCTTTGAGCTTAAGTTGGAAAATATAACGTGCGATTCTGCTGCAATAGCTATTCACGGTTATATCTCGAATTTCACTTATATACATACAGCCTGTAGAGACAATTCTGTATACTTGGGTAGAAACTGAAATCGATCCTCCGTACCGGGTCCAAGTAATTGTTGATTTAAAATTTCAATTTTAGGTGTTGATCTACCACCTACTTGGTGGTAGTGGAAAGTATATCAGAGAAATAATAAAAATATTTCTAGAATATGGAAAGTTCACCAATCTGCACTTGTGCCGCGTGGTGGACTATGTCCTTAACTATGTTTGAACAGGAGGGCTTTGTCTAGCAGTGGAATAATTAAAAGAGGTTGCTACTTACTTCTCGTGCAATATCACTTATATGCCCGTTAGCATTAGGACCCTTTCTGAAACATCAAACATAGATCTGCTTATGTATGTACAATACGGATAATGTTGGCGATAATAATCAGTGCGCATATTTTTATTGTATAAAAAATGTGTGTATTTTGTGTGGGGTAGGTCCGTCCTTTTATATATCTTTGAAATACTTAGGTGGGCTCCAAGTAAAATAAATGCTTTGGAGAGAAAAACTTGCACACTATAGACGTCAAACAAGGAGAATCTCACGAAGTTGTCAGTAATGCACTTATGTATTTGAAAGCATGGTGGAATAGGCTCACTAACCGGCCTCGCTGTACATAATCGCGTAGTGTACGGTCTCAATAATTATCTTTAACGAAATCGGGTAAGACTTTCTACTTAGACGCTATGTGATTAACAAAACACTGATCTTTTTATCTTTCATTAAAAAAATACATAACCTAGCAGTAGAGTGTCTCATAATGAGAGAAAAATAACTCTATAGGAGGTTACAGATATATAGGACCCTCAACTAGCTACATTTCACTGACTTATGTGAGAATAAGGTTTTGCCTGTGCGATATAAAAGATCAGGTTATTATAACTTACAACTGCAGTAGATAAATCCTAAAGACACCCTTGACATTTCTTAAGCCTGTTATCCTGGAAAATCTCTTCTACATATCATCGGGTTGTTCGTCACTTTCTGATATTTAGTATTTTCATATTCATAATTTAGTAAGCAGAAGCGGACACGCTTATACTTAGAGCTCATTCTCAATACTGTTTTGAGAAGACTGCCGTATTACATATACTTGACGAAAACCGTGTTCGAAAATGACTTGCTGGTCATCAAATTAGGTGGAATAGAGATATATTGTTAAAGAGGTTTAAGTATAAACCTCTTTAACAATATATCTCTTTTACAGAATGATCCTGCCTTCTGGAGAATATTCTTGACTTCGTACTAGTGGATCAGATGATTTGTTTTAGTGGACGTATTATAATTTCAGCAGGATCGAAATCTAGTCAAAAGTGTAAATATACCTCCGACATGATGATCGACATGTGATTCCAAATGCTTGCTGAAATTATTCTAGTTATGTCATGCGCGAATGATAAATCCTTATTAGCCTTGCACATCTTCCACGACGACTGGGAGGAGATTTTGGTCAGTGTTCTTTCCTTCCTGAGTTTCTAAGCGAGTTTGATGAATTTAATTACAGTTTAACATGAGTTAGATGGTCACTTTTGGCTATTATGCCAATAAAGCTACGTTGTTACGTCATCAACGTAGCTTTATTGGCATAATAGCCGACACGACCGATGGAAATCAGCGTAGAGGCACGGAGGAGCGACATATAAAACAAGAATACAACGGGAAAAAAGATAATTTTTAGTAGGTGCTTTGCAAGTGCAATCCAAGTAAAATACATATACACTCTTTACCTCTTAGTATTTAACTCACTTTTCAAACATCTAATTTTTAATCACCAACAAAAAAGAATGATTTTCCTCTAGATTTTTCGAAAAATCGTACAGTCATTAACTATTTTTTACTTGCACTCACCAACCTCCTAATTTAAGTCATGTTTAACCATGTTTGGAGATAGGTTCTCAATTCGATTGTTTACATTTTTTTATGTACGCTCCGTAATGGTCCCCATAAAATTTTCAAAGAAATCGGTTTAGTAGTTTTTCTTTCAAATGAAAGTAACAAAATTGATTTTATGTATTTTTGCCCGTATCTCCGTCATTTATGAAACAATTTCAAATATATTTTTTTTATATGATAGAGTATTCATCATAAAAAGTTTCAAAAAAATTAAAAGAAATCGGTTTTTTAATTTGTTTTTAAAATTAAAATAACAAAATTTAGGAATGTTCGCTCATATCTCTGCTATTTATAAAATGATTTATTTTTTTTATCCGATAGGGTACACTTCCACAATAGTCCTATTTAATTTTTAAAAAAATCGGATTAGTACTTTGTTCATAAAATCAAAACACTGGGCCTAACTGCTCCATGGATGCGGCAGAAATAGGTAGTTTGCACTGATGGACTCGTATTTGTGAAATTTGCTCACTTCAGCTGCCTCTAACGCCACCCCGGTTTGTCTCTGAAGTTGTCCTTAGCTGAAAGGCAGCCAATATGTCTACGCAAGTTGCATCCCAAATAAGGACTTTTGCCTCTCTCCCAGGGGATTAAGGTCAGGCCATCGGGTATCTTGCCATCATCGCAAAACATGCCCGAGGGTTGGACAATTCAGTGAAAATTTATAGTGGCAAGAGCCCCCCGGATGACCATTAAAAAAACCAATAAGAGCAACTTGAACAAACTTGTGGTTCGCATAACGGAGCGCGCAAATGCATTCCTACGTCTACGCGTAAGCTTTCGCCATTAAGCAATGTACTATCAACAAAAAATCTTGCTTTACACTTTAAGGGCTATTTTTCTTTGCAGGGTCTGCTCCGACCAGTCGGACACCGATTAGTTCTTTTGTTTCTGTCCACCAATAGAATTTCAAAGAGAACAACAACGCAAAGCCATAACAATTGTTTCGCCCGCCCAAGGTGCATCAAATGCGCTGGGGACCATGGCACTTCGGAGTTCCCAAGGGGAAACGACACCACCGCACCGGTGGTGAGTGTTAATTGCAACTGCGAAGGCCATCCGGCCAGTTATAGGGGGTACCCTCGGGCACCACGTAAATTACCAAAACCCACGCCACGTAAAATCGTGCAAATGGAAAAATTCGTACCCGCGCCGTTACCCAAAACAAACGCATGGACAAAACAAGTCTAAATCACCGATAATAAGGTCGCTTCCCGACCGGAATCACAGCCCACACCTGCGCAATCAAACCCGGCCATCCCGGCCATAACAAAGGCGACCGCTCCAGCCGTCATAAAAACACCCGTTAATGACACACCAGTGGTGTCATTAGCGCCCGCACCTGCGCCCATACCTGCGCCCGCACCTGCAGCCATAAAACCAAAACCCGCCGCGACTACAAAGGCCCCGAAACCGGTTGCCCATAATAAAAATAACATAACAATAAATGCGCCGACTGTTTCTTCGAATTCAGTAGGCGACGATTTCTCCCTGATTTGCAGATTACTGCAATCAATAGATATTGTCGAATTAGGGCAATTAGAAAACAAAATCCGTACCGCAACTAATCCCGTAGATGGTCTCAATGCTCTCGTGGAGCACAAAGACCTCCTAAATAGATTCTAGTCGTTAGTGGCCAGTGAAAAAAATAATAAATTAGTTATCTTAATAGATTGCGCTCGTCGCAAAAACTTTAATCTACACGTGGGAACAATATGAATAATACACCCAACAGTTGTATTAAACCTGTAGCTCTGGTTGTCGCGTACTTTAACGCAGACGAAATCTCGAATCAAAAGGCTGAAATCGCTCACTTCTTGAGCGACTAAAACGTAGATATTTTTCTGGTTCAGGAAACATTCCTTAAACCAAGTTTAGCGGACTCTAAAGTCCCCAATTACAATATCGTCCGCCATGATATGCTCACATAAAAACTAGGGGGCACTCTAATATATTACAAAAAACGAAGTCCCACCACTTACAACCATAGAGGGGTCGGCTTGCAGGATTGCACTCACCGGCCAAAGGCCGCTTGTTCTCGCTTCTGCGTATCTCTCTCCGACAAAAGACTTACTTCGTTCCGACATAGAATCCCTCTTGAGTTTAGGGCCCTCCGTGATACTTGCTGGAGACCTTAATAGCAAGCACGGAGCCTGGAACTTAATAAATAACAATGTGAGAGGCAAAACTCTTCACAGCCTCGAAGAATCGCTTAACTTTAGAGTCATAGCTCCCAGCACACCAACTAGCTATCCTCTTATAGAAAGTCACACTGCAGAAGTGCTAGACATATGTATTATTAAGGATGTATCTCTCGACGTATAGTCGATTGAAACAATCCACGAACTAAACTCAGACCACAGACCAGTTCTAGTCAAACTAGGTCAAGCCGCCGGTGAGGTCCCTCAGACCAAAATCGTGATAAACTGGCGACGCTTTGACGCTCTTATCAGGACGTCGGACCTCAGCAAATTCGTCCTCAAAAAATTTACCTAACTCTATTGCGACGCTCGATGATGCGAATCGAGCGATCGTTGGCTTTCGTTCCTATCTCTCTACGGCCATCGGAGTATCGGTAAGGACAGTGTTGAAAATGAAAAAATGAAAAATAAATTTATTGACATATACAGAATTACAATTACATTGTACATTGGCACCACACTAGGAAATGCCTGTCCTGTGGCTACCAGATACGATTGTCATTAAGATTACAAATATTTTTGCCAGTTGAAACATCGCTTAATACAAAAAGTTCAATTTTACATATTTAGATATTTTAATAATATTTACGCTATATAATAATGATATCAAATAAATAAAGTAGACATAAACGAAAAAAATAAATAAAGATAGCAGCTAATGCACAATGCTACAGGACCATGCTCATCAGGATGCCGGCGTTCAGCCGTCATCCTGTCAGGCATCAACCATGAGAGGGCCCCCGCT
>JAOCPS010349451.1:0-12592 GCA_025505425.1 Graphium colonna | reverse complement strand
TATCCGGTGCATTTGATAACGCATGGTGGCCAATGATTCTAGTTAACCTAAAGCAAAGAAGATGTCCCCCCAACATCCATCGGATGTTGTCTGGGTACTTCGCTGGAAGGTAGCCACAATGGGTTGTCCACAGGGTTTGGTTCTGGGACCTACGTTGTGAAACATCCTCATGGATGATCTGTTTCGCCTGCCACCAGCGCACGGAATAAAGTTAATAGCATACGCCGATGATGTCACGGTACTAATCGAGGCAAATTGAAAAAAATGCGAAGGCAATGGCGCTTAGAGCGGCAAACTGCTTCGGCAAGATGTCGCGAATATCGGCCTCGAATTGGGGAGTTAAGTATCATGCGCTACGCGTGATTTACGTAGGGACCTTCATATCGACAGTTACGTACGCCGCAGCCTGTTGGTGGGAACGGGCGCGAACGTATGTCGTGCGCTCGGCCCTCCTCAGGGGACAAAGGGGACCGCTGGTGTTGCTGACTAAGGCTGCTGGCCGGGGTGCGGGAGCTGGTAGATGCCCGAGTGAGTACCGGATGCTGACTGGACTGGAGTCGAGCAGACGCAAAAAGGCTATAAGATCGGAAATTGAGCACGAATGGGAGGAGATGGAAGTTTGAATCGCGTGGGATGGAATTCTGTCAATTTTTCCCGGAGATCGCTGAGCGGCCTGAGCCGCTGGGTCGCTCACGACTATGAGACTTTGTGGGTGCTAACCGGACACAGTTGCTTCCGGAAACAGCTGCATGAAATGACACTGTGCGCGATGTATAGCATGATGCATGGCAGGTGTAAGTGCAGAGCGGATGAAGAGGACCGGCACCATGTACTGTGGTCGTGTCCGCTTTATCGGGATATCCATGAGGTGATGTCAAAAGGCGTGACCCGAACGGAACCGGGCCCGGTGCACAACCGGGACCTCGTAGAGTCAGAGGCAAATTTTAGCTTCCTCAAGAAGTTTGCGCATGCGCCACGCATGCGCAAACTAAACCAAACAAGCGCCGCAAAGAGCTGGATTTAACGGCGCCCGGCAACGGATCGCATGTTATAGTATCGTCAGCCCCAGAAAGGGGAGAGTGAAAAACAGGGACATGATTTAGTGCAAAAAAGAATTTGTAGGGAGTCAAGAAGGTGCACTAGGAGCCTATAGGCCAGACCGAGTGTACCCTCCTAAGACTCGGCCCATATAATCGTAAGGTTGGAGGGGCCATGGGAGGTGGTGGAATTTCCTCCCGTCGCCGGAAGAGATCGGCGCGACCCTCTCTTTTCCAGCGAACGATCTCTTCCGGGAGGGGTTCCTCGCCCCTCAGTCGCATCAGGGCCCTTCTCTGGTGAACCTCCATCAGAACCTAGGCTTCGAGGTCCCAGGGGAGGCTCCCGGATATTATGTACGCCGCCTCGTACGAAACGGTATGGTAAGTCCTAGAGGCCCTGTACGCCATGGTCCGCTGTGCACGTCGCAGCAGGACAATGTTCTTGGTGCTCAAGGGCCTCGCCAACCAGATAGGAGCTCCGTAGAGCACCTTAGAGCACACCACATCATCGTACAGGCGGTGGCATACGCTTTCCGTCCCCTCCGCAATAAGGGAGTAGCCTGGCGAGCATTCCTGTAACCGACACCAACTATGGTGCCAGATCTGGAAATGCTCACCAGACCCCCATTGGCTATCGAGGACGAGACCAAGATACTTCATGATCCTGCTGACAGCGATGGAGGTGTCGCCCATCATGATTAAATAGTCGCGGGGGGGCTTAGTCCGAGGCCCATGGAAGAACATGGCTTCGGACTTCTCTAGGGCCTTCTCGCATTCACGTCCAGACCGCTCATTGTGTCGTTGCCACCTCTCCGCGATGGCCGCCTCCTTGACCCGGGTTCAGGATGAACATTTTCTACCGTGGAACCTCACCCGGCAGGGGATAGTGCAGTGCGACGGCTGGCGCGTTGGCGCTGGCTCGCCGCCCATGGAGGTGGAGAGTCGAGGAGGGGGTGGAGACCTTGTCAGATCATCCATATATTCGATTTGACTTTGTCTCCTTCCTCGCGGAATTTTTAAATTTTACGTGTCTTATAAATAAACATTCTCTTTCGATTAAAACTATATGCGAATTAAAATCTTAGTTTAAGATATTTTAAAAAGTTACCATTTGAAACATAAAGTGATAGCTTTTTACAACAATGAGCTAATATTAATCGCACATTTTCAACAATTTATGAATTAAACACTGACATAGTTTTTATAAAAATTTTATTTTCTCAGTGTCTGAATCACATTTATGACACCAATGCTTCAATAATTAAATGGTTAGATAAAAATAATCTGATTATAAACCTCAATAAAACTCTCTGTGTTAATTTTATTAGAATTATATTTGATATTAATTATAACGGGCAACCTTTATATAGGGCAAAATTTAAGGCAATATTAAAGATAAAAAATTGATATGGAAAGAACAGATTAAAAAAGTCTGCAAAAATTTACAGATTTTCATATGTGGTATTTAAATTAAATAGAGTTGCATGGAGGCAAACTGCAATCATTGCATATATCGCATACGTAGAAACTGCTCTAAAATATGGTATTAAAATATAATAAAGTTTTCGTAATTCAAAAAAGATGTATCCGACTAACTTGGAATGTGTCTTGTAAACCCTTTTGTAAATTGTTAGGTATACTTCCTTTGCCATGTTTATATATTTTTAAAATGGCAAAGTATATCAGTCAAAACCAGAACTATATTTATTTTAACAACACTGTTACAGGGCATAGATCTAAAAGATACCATTCAAAATTACTAGCGAAATAATACCAAAGACGGTGGGTTTTTAAAGAAATTGGTACTGGATGGGCAAAACAATTTTTAATCAACTACCTCAGGCAATAAAGGAGGAAACGTGATTTTTAAATTTTAAAAAGACCTTACGCCAATGTCTCATTGAACACGTGTTCTACTCTATTAAGGAATCTTAGAAAAATCTTAGAATACAAGTCAGCTTATAAATAATCAAGTCATAAACATATATTATATTTAAATGTGCGAAGAATTGTAATACATATTATGATGACCAAAATTGGACAGAGTTTGTAATCGACATACGTAATACATTTGCATGCATTTTATCAATGGCTGAATTTGGTTTGTATTTACCATCTTGTAATACCCAATTCAAAGGCAAATAAATTATTATTATTATGACTAAAGATAAAATATTAATTTAACAGAAATAAAAAACAACACTTAAATCCATTCATCAGTCAGTCCCTTGAATCAGTTCGACCCACATTTGTAAACTCAGCAACCACTAACTAAAAAGTCAAGAACTATGACCAGTCAAATTGGGCCAAATCAATTGACTGGCACACTTTAAAATAGACGAATTAATTCGATAAAGCTTAGCTTCGCTCCCAATCAATGCATCATAGCATTGACAGCTTGAGAGGCGATGGTGGAATTTAATATTTGAAATTGACAAGTTGTTCATCGAATATTGGAGTTAATGTTTATAAATAATCCCTTGGTCTACTCAATTGAGTTTGGCAACTTTGCTTAATGGAATTCAATTTCTATTTTAGGCGCCTGCTGGCTACTTATCACTACTTTTAATTTTTTTGCTGCAATATTAGATATATTCGACAAGTGTGAATTTTCCACTTGTATAACTTTGATCTATCTATTACAAAATTAAGGCAGGCGACATACCAGTAAGTCTTCGGATAGTATTGGTGTTTATGGGCAATGATTCATTCAATGCTGTCTATTCCCCGTCCACAATCCGGCTATAAATCTGAGCAAACTTATCATCCGATAACACAAGATTTTAATAAGCATTTTACTACCACGTGCTTAGTGTAAAATGTCCCAACGTTACTGTTAATTTTTAATTTAGTCGAATGTCCTTATGTTTTAGTCTCTCTTTTTGAATTATACGTCATAACGCAAATGTTAATGTCAGGTAATTGCAATTGTAAAATGTTATAATTAAAAGTTTTAAGTGGCGCATTAAATTACAATGGTATCCAATGGCCGCATCGTCTAGTCGTCAAGGCGGAGGGTATAGGGTTCGATAACAAATCAGTTTTGAGGCAATATTTATGCAATACGTTAACTGTTTAACGGCATTGGTCCGCCAATGATATCTGGCTTCTAAAATGGAGAAATTTCTTCATTTTGGCGTTTCTATTTTTAGTAATGTTCGCGCAATCTCCGTTTTACTTATGAACCGGAAATCAGTTCAGTAGTTTGTTTTTAAAATTAAAATAATGCGAAAAATATGTTTTGAAAGAACACTACTAAGGCGTCTGAAGTTGGTTCTTTGTAATTTTCTTTCGGAAGAAACTTGTTACGATGGTTTATGTGGGATAATAACTGGTTAACTTGACGGGCGAAACGAGGGTAGGAAGATAGTAATAGATAGTATCTACATAAAATAAAATATGTTAAAATTTTTTTTTTTGTTATATCATATATTTTTCTATTTTATATTATATATTTTCATTACATGATATTCTATTCGCATCTCCGGCTTTATACATCTATTTTCTACAAACGCTTTTTATTGTTGAAATGATATTATTATTTAAAAGTTATAAAATATACTTTTAAATGTTGCCAGATCTACTTAACGAGCGCTTTGTATTCTCGATGGACGGCGACACCTTTCGGATTTTCAGCGCTGTATACACTTTTTATTGCAGTAGAAATCGTGTTGACTTATTGACCTCACTTTTTAACTTCAATGATCATCATGTGGATCCTTCCTTACGGCGTTCAAGTATCCCAGTTTTTCACGGCTTATGCTGCATGGGGTAATTTTACATTGTGAAGGGGTTTACAGGAGCAAATTTTAACTTTCAATTGAATTATAAACCATAATATTTTGTTTTATTTTTAACAGCTTATATCATATTATCAATGATATATAAAACGACTCAAGGTAATTTATATTTACCAAAAAAACTTTATGAATTAGAAAACTTTATAATCAATTTTCTATTTCATTAAAAACTAATCCGGAAAAAAAACTATATGAGGTGTCTGGTATGCAGTAAAATGAAATGGAGCGAGATAAAAGGTTAAAGGAATTTAGTTTAAAAATTTTATTTACAAAAATCAACATATGTAAAGCTGTGAACAATAGCTTGTTTCCTATACTTAATCCGATTTCGTTAAATTAAAAATTTCGAATTTATTTTATAAATGTGATTCAAAGTGATAAATATGGTGTGTGTTGTAAACTTTTGACTTTCTTACAATACTTTCTAAAGTATACGTAATGTCGCTGTTAACCGTGTCTGTCAACTTGCAAAGTATTGCAATTTAAAATTATTAAAAGATAATAATGTTAAATTATATTTTAACAATCATTGTTTCAGTGGCCAAATAGCTCGTGGTTAGCCTTTGCTTTACTAACTGGAGATTATGAATTTGAATGTCGCAGAGGAATAAAATAACTTTGTATTGTAGTTTTCTTATTCATTTAAGGAAAAAGCGACTCCTCACCGTCACTTGAATATTATAGGCGATCCATGCGTGTCGTAGACGTAAAAAAAAGTAAGTCCGGCACTAGACCTACAAGGATCTCGTGCGTTTGTGCCATCGGGCTACGAGAAGAAATAATTATTATTTTTATCAAATAATAATAATGTTCTATTGGCTGGCATAATAAGTTTGGGTTTTTGAGTTGCTTTTAAGTTGAAACAACCCTAATTTCATTTAATATAAAAAAAGATAACTTAAGCTCCATACTTTGTTTTCAGTCTGACAGTAATATAAAATCTAGATTTAAGCAACACAGAAATGTGCTAAGTGGCCGAACATGAAATATTCCTTCCTGAATAGCCGAGTGCTGGATTTATATTGCGTTGCAATAGTTAATGGCGACGGTACGATAGTGTTATCCAATTTACGCTACAACGGACGCCCTTCAGTGTCGACATAAAACAGACTGCCCACCCTCAAATGTTGGCATCGAAATAAATGTTTGAATGGATTAGATTCTTTCTTTGAATGAATCGTTGTACATTTAATTCTTCTGTACATGTATAATATCACCGAACTACTTCAAACCAGTTTGACCGATTTTAGTAAAATGCGTGTACGTTCAGATGAAAACGCTGTTGGTAAAGATATATAAGTGGACCCGGTAGGTGGCTCTGATATCAGTTGCCTAAGTTCAGGCACGAGAGGATATAAGTGACCTGTTAGGAATATGTACAATATACATAGGAATTTGAGAGCGCCAATAAACCGAACACCGCCTTTTAATTTTTTTACCACTCAAAAAGTGCATTACTTAATTGACCAATGGAAAATCTGCACGAGCTAATGCTGATTTGTATCCTAGAGATGTAGTATAGTTCATCGGCTAATGAAACCACCCCACTCTTATACAGGAACCGTTAGCAAATGATCGCAATTTATCTCTTTTTGTATTGTAACGATACGAGAAGAAAAACATGTACAATTAGTTATTTTTATATTAAATTATGAATTTTTATACGAAATATGCGTTGTTAATTGATATATCGATGTTACAAAAGTGTAATCTTTCATAAATATTTAGGTATTTTTTGTGACAAATCCTGGGGTGTGCACGTTTTTTTATCTATAAATCTTAATATATGCAAAATACACAATAAGAAATACTTTTTGTTTTACATTGTATGGTATATATGACCACACTTATTTTTCAAATGTAAAAGTTTGCATAAAAATAATTTACAAATTTTATTAGCCAGATTATATTAACACAGAATAGATTTTGTGCAAATAAAAAAAAGCCAATGTGGGTAAAATTCCTGTTAACATCTAGTTTTGTTATTAATATAAAAAATTGTTTATATTTTATTATTATTGATGTTAATAATTCATATGGCAATTGTTTTATAATATATGCAAACATTTAAGCCTCTTATTTGTTATCTAAATTAAGATTTTAAACAATTTGTTGTAACTGTTAATCATTTCTGTGTTTAGAAACTTATTTATAAATAAATATTTTCATTATTAGTGAGTTTAAAATATGAATTTGTTACTATGTTTATTCTGTTGATTGTGGTGGATAGCTACCACCAGGTTACCAAATGCCCTGGTGTAAAATAAAAATATAAGCCTCTAAAAAATCTGTTAGGAATTGTTCAAGTCAGGCACCAAAAGACACAGGAAAGTCAATTAAGACATTTATGTGAATTAGTATTTTTGTGTTTGCATAGGTTATAGAGATAAGGAGTTATAAGAGTGTATATTTGGATTAGAATTTTGCAATAAAATAATAGCAAAACATTACAGCCACAATCTCGCCACAGTAGTGATGACTTTCATAAAATTTTGGTAATTTCTGCCTTTTGGGACACTTCCCATTTTGGTATGCTAATCTTTTTAATTGGCAGGGAATATTAATTCATTAGACCCGTGTATAGCGAAATTTCTAGGCAACGCTTGGTTTTCGAGAAAAAAATATATAAAATTTGTATTTTGTAGGTACAACAGCCATTTTTGGCATCGATTACAAATTTCAACAAAATGAAAATATTTCCTAAATTTTAAGTATAGAGAGTGGTAAGCAATCCACGCTTGGGTGCTTCGATAGAGTTCTCTCTCCCACTAAGCTTAATAATGAGTTACAACCCTACTTACCTGCCATAAGTCATGCAGCTGAAAAATGCCACCACGACCCAAGCCAAACCACACTGACTTCTTACTGAAACTACGCACACTATCCTATCTATATTATCAGTGGAGTAATTAAGTTTTAAAAGCATAACCAAGCCCGTAGAACTCGAAATATGAGCGCAAAGAAGGAATAATATTAAAGGCATTAAATTAGATACGAAAATCACTCACTGCTTTACTTCGTCATTTCTTGTCAAACTACTATTTATGCAGAAAACAAACAAATCTTCGGAGTGTATAGCAATTTACTTGATAAATTGATCCTCTCTCTTTTACTAAGCCTTAAATGGGTACATTCTCGTATCGCGATTACCTGCCATCCGTCTTTAAGAGTAAACCAAATGTGAGGATAACCCGATTTTCACTTCTCACTTGTAAACGTTAAAATTAAACAAAACGCTGATTAATTAAATGAAAAATAGATCACTAATTCGCTGCGTTCGCATTATAGTTCTTAACTCACTCATATAAGAGCCTGTAGGAACGTTCGTTACAGTGTTGTACGATTCTATAATCTAAGATACACATTCCGCCTAAATAACTATCACTGATTTTTATGCGGGTAATTTAGGGTACGAATAAGGAAAAATCCGACTGGAGTCCGATTGACAGTTCGCATAAGTTATCACCTTTAATTTTTTCACCTAAGGCACCGTTGGCTAAGGTCAACATAGTGCTGAGCTGGAATCCTATTGATTTATTATTGTTTGTATATTTTAATTGCAGCGTCTTATACTGATAATGGAGACTTAAATATATTTTCTGTTATTGTTAGATTTTTGTTTGTTTGCTTTCCTTTATCTTTGTTTAATTTTTCACGTTTTTTTTATCTCTTTTTATTGCATTCACACATTTTTTTATTATGTTTATGATTGTTTAATGTTAAGTAGAATGGATTAAATTAGCTATTATAATTATTATTATTTTTGGAGGAAAGATAACATATTTTCTCGTCTGGCTGAGACACCTAAACATAGATAAAAACTATTACAATACAGATAATAAAATATATCATTATATAATACATTATTTAATCGCCTCCGTAGCCTAGTGGTATGGGCGCTTGCATTTAAAACCGGAGGTCGTGGATTCGAACCCCGCGGGGGAACAATGACTTTGTGTTGTTGTTTCTTAGTTGGGTTAGGGCAATGCGGGCAGATTACCCAATTGCCTAAAAAGAAAGATGATCCATGCGTCGGATGGGTATGTGAAAAGTCGATCCCGGTTGTCAAGAACATCTCTGCTAATCGTTATAGGATGTCAGTGCCTTCAAATATCCTGACAACTTATCCATCCTTCGAATTCAGTTTTGGTTGCGGAGGTCGATGCCAATCGCTCCGCGTAAAACCTGAATTTCAGGTAATATTTGGGTGGATTAGAACTCAACCCCAAGTAACTTGGGAAAAAACTAGGAGGAATAAGATAATACATTATTATTAATATGGCGGATGATACAATGTTTCCTCGTGTTGCTGGTCGTCTAAACATATATATTAAACTATTCTAATATACATAATAAAATATGTTGTTATATTATACAGAGATTCGAAATAAATAATATAATACATATAATATAAATTAACATTACACAAATGGATACAGCCCAGCCAGACGGTAGCCCTCGGCTGGAAAGACCAGACAGCCGAGGGTTATAGCCCAAGGGAAAGAAACCAGCGGTGGCATCGAAGCACCGCTTTCTGCATTTGAGCCAGAAGCTGACCGTCGCGGTGTACCAGCCGCCTCAAATGCTGTAAAAGGCTGACCGGGATTAACCCGTTCGCAGTTACGACTACAGGGATAAGTTCGGTCGACATTCGACCCCACACGACGATCACGTCGTGAGCCAAATATTTCCGTTTATTTTCTGTTTCGGCTTTCACGAAGTTCTCGTTAACTGGGATCGTTATTTCGACCAAAAATACCCCTGACTGTATCTAGTCCATAAACACGATATCAGGCTTGTTCGCCGGTATCGTTCAGTCCCTAATAATGGATTCGTCCCAATAGAGCCTGGCGCGGTCATTTCGAGTACGGCTTCCGGCAAAAAGCTGTACGGCAATCTTTGTTCCGTGAGACCGTATTTCAGGACGATCTCCTTGTCCATCAGGATTCTACTATTATATTATTCTCGCCACTAAGTTGTGCCTGTGCAAATATTCTTATTATTCTTACTATTAATATGAATATATATTCTGTTACTGTTCATTTGTCATTTAGGACACGGTCAAGAGGTCATGTCAAATTGCAGACACCCTTTCTCTGTAACGTTTGTGTTAACTATATAAAGCCATGAATTGTATCTGTCTTTTTTAAAAGTTTCTTTATCTGAGACAACAGGCTTAAATAAATAAAAAAAATATTTGAACATTAAATACAAAAATAATAGCGACCTGTTTTCTGTTACATGTCTACCTGAGGACATAAATCATAATTCTTTGGAATATTTAGATATTATATTTTATCGAGGTAACATGTGGCTTCAGGCGTCGCGTTTTTTTGAAAATAATTGAACGTACGTCTTTTATTTTATATTTAAAAACAGCAAGCTTATAACACGTGGTCATAAATAAAACTGTCTATTTCGAATGGAAAATAAATAATATATATCATTATAGCATGTAGGTGCCATAAGGGTGCCTTGTTGGCGCAATGGCTTATTGTTGAGTTGAGTACAACTCAGGTCGGCGGTTCGATTCCCACTCGAGATAGATATCTCTGCCATTTTGGTAAAAAATCTAATAGATCGATAAAAATTTCGTACACGTGTTTATCTTCTGAAACCTAAATACGGACGCAATGCTTTAATAAATGGATTGTTAAAGAGAATTTATGTGAGAATACTTGGGAAAATAAAAGAAATAAATTGGAAAATGCACCGTGTGGCATAATAGTTGCTTAGACACATATTGCTTAACTTATTATATAAACATATTGTTTACTCCTTTTTCGATTTACTCTTTTGTCAATATTCCTCACTGCCTCAATTATTTGGAGTGTTAAACTTATACCCAATTCCCTATTAAATCCAAAGCTGACAGTGCACCATGTGAACGTCGTGAGTCTCCATGGCCGATAGTAATCGGGAAACCTGCAGCGCCTTATTTACTTTTCACAAAAACAATATTAATTTAACCACGTAGATCATGGGCGGATTGAAATAAACGTGTAAAGCAAACTAAATAAGTCGAAAGTCCATGAAAGTAAATACGCTCAAGTTTCAAATGAAGCTGAATTCAGTCAAACCAATTTCTAGTAGCAAAAATATGGAAATAAAATTGAATAAGCTGATGGTACCGCGTCCGGCTGAGCCTTTTTCAATTTCATTAAGCTTGCACAGCGAAAACGCTGGCAATTTGAATGAAATTCTTCTTTTTTATCACACTCCGTACGCTTCAAATAAAAGAAAAAGTGCTTCAAACGTGAAATGAAGGATATTATAATTTCCATAAAATATTTATGTCAATTTAGCGTCTTTTTATATTTCAATATTATTTTTATCCAAACTTAAAAAATAATGTATATAAATTTATATATAAAATTAACTGTAATTTATGTAAAAAATTCCCTGATCCGGATTTTTGAACAAATTTTCGTGATTGACTCCATCTTTCTCGTTAAATGCATTTTGTTTCTTTTTTAAATTAAAGTTCGCTGTCGCGGTCCTCATTTTGGCCAAATTTATTCAAAAAGCACAAATATGTTATATAAATAAGTATTTATGCAAGTCGATTCATTGCATTGTTTTATGCAAATCAAGTTACAAATAAATACTTGAATGACCTTATTCTTGAATATTTGTATGTGGTATGTAATATTTTGTAAGTAATTTGTCTATCTTATGCAGGCTGATTAATGAGTCACTAATGATATTAAAATGGAGCTGTCGGTACTCGATTGTCATCGTATTTATGTTTAAAATAGGACATAGTTTTGGTTCAATAAATAAATAAAGTGTTGCTACTCGGCGCGGCGCTTGATCAGCTGTGCGCATAGCAGGTACCCGAGCCCCGCCACTCCGGCATCGCCGTATCCCCTAGGATAAACATGAATTGCGTAATCTTCTTTTTTAACTTTAGAGTATGTTGACTTAGTAGTAAAAAAAATTATAATATTTAATTCTAATGTATATGTAGTGATTTCATTGTAATTTTTATATAACCAATTCGTAGTTAAAAAAAGAATTTATAACAATGTTAATATTACGTTGTGACGTCTTTTTGCATTGCTAATAAAACAACGTAATAACTGGCTAAATATATTATACTAACTATAAAGGAATATTTTAATTTTTACTTAACAAAATGACAATCTTTTATAAGTTCTTAGCATATAAAACAACATTAGCAATTGATACAACAGAACCTGAATGTGTAAGCTAGATATTTAAATAATGCAGCTTAAATATTTCAATCAACATATTATTTGGTGGATTAATTTTCCCCGCTTTCAAAATTCATTTTCTTTATACTTCATTAAATGTACATAAAAACAATTTAAAATTAATTTCATTAGCTTAGTTCGCACACGCTATGTGCCCGCGACCAAGAGATCACTGTGTCACACATCTTTATTTTTCTTTCTGCTACGTCTTGTTTGAATTCATCTTTAAAGTGTCAAAGTTATTTTATCCCATACCACATAATAATTATTTTATTAAATCAGACAACTAATTTTAATTATGTGAAAACGGGTTATTCTATATTTTCTTGAAATTGTTTCGTGTAATATATCCCAAAAAGGTTGGTGTTATAATATTACGTGATGCAAATAATGTGTGTCCAAACATGCCGGGACAGGTGAACGTGAATTGCAGCCGCGCAGTGTAGAGCTTTATTCGGACGATAGTAGCGCTTGATTACTGCTCGCAAACCGTTTTTTTTATTTTATAAAAAGCTTACCAACTAAAAGCATACAAAAC
>JAOCPS010349340.1:0-12593 GCA_025505425.1 Graphium colonna | reverse complement strand
GATAAGACTTCCGTCTGCATCTACGGAAACGCTTGCTCGCTTGCAGATCTTATTTCTTGGCAACTTCAATGCTAGAGTTGGATGAGACTACAAGGCGTGGCTCGACGAGTCCTGAGTAGACACGGAGTGGGTAACATGAACGGAAACGGACAGTTGGTGAAAAGGTTCTCAATTCGACTGTTTTTTTTTGTATGTACATAAGTATGTTTTCTGATTTGTTCGCAACTAATGAACCGATTTTAAAAATCACTTTTTTTTTTTTTTAAAAATACGCTTAAATAATCTTTATGAAAATCGGTACAAGTCTTTTTGGACGTCAGCTTCTAAAGCGTTTTAAAAAAATATACGCTAAAACATAATTATATTAAATAAACTCTGTCAAAGATTCGGTGCTAGTAATATATATTTTCCATTTTGAAAGAAAGACAAACAAGCCTTCACCCGATGCTAAGCAATCGTCCGTCACCCACAAACACACAACATCCCCAGGTTGACAACGCACTCACAACACCGAAGAGTTGAATACGTTGTCAACCTGGGAAATTAGATGGAAGGGGCTTATTAGATAGGATTGGGTCCAAGATTAAGGATTTGGAGAGGAAAGAAGTGGGAAAAGAACAGGATAGGAAAGGCCAATCGGTAACCCTAAATGTCATGCATACTTTGTTTTATGCCGATTTTGTGAAGGGCGGTTGTGCTTCCCCGGGCGAACCTATGTTTAAATACTGTTGTTATTGTTAATTTTCAAATTGCAATTTAAGTGTGAAAGCTTGATGATGAAGGAAATCTGTAAATCTAATAAATTACATTTCTAAGATATGTGAAGTCCGACATTACGCACTTGATTCGCGTTGTGGACTATGCCTTATACCCTCGTTCTAGACGAGGTCTATGCTTAGCTGTGGGACGATTTGAAAATAGGCTGTTATTTTACTTTTTTTGCTATTTATTCAATATAATTAATGATTTGTAAAGGCTCTAATAGCGGAGTACGAGGAGACACTGGCCAAGAAGATGGCCGAACGCCAAGCGGAGGAACAACGAGTCCGTGATTCCAACGAAAAGTATAGAGTGGCTAAAGAAAAGCTCGAAGCTAACCTTGTTCAAGGTATATATCTGCACTGATAAATAAATATCCTGGCCACGGCCGCCAATCTACCCAGAGATCAGCCAACTGCACAGGAGATATTATAGTGCACAAGTGTACGCGCAGACACATGTGCACTCTCTGTCCCGTTACTCTCAATGCCCGATTGGACAAATATCCGTAACGACTGTAGAGAGAGCAGGCCCAGGATCGATCATTTACGTGCCCATCCGACGGATCAATTTTATTTTCAGGCAATCGGGTGGTTACCCCGCAGAATTCAAATCCAACGACCTCTATACATACTTTCAATAGTTTAAGACAATGCGAGGATCATATATGAAGAATAAAAATATAATCAAACATAAATATTGATTTACCACTGAGTAAACATAATCTAGAGTTAAAAAAATTACGTAATTCATGTTCATCGGAGCGGACACGGCGTGGCCAGAGTGAGATGAATGGCGGAGGGGGGTCGACTGCCTCGCGCCAGCTGATCACAGCCGCCACTTTCTATTGATTTATTGGAAAATTGGGGCTAAAACTATGCTCCTCATTTTATTACATAAATATGATGACAATCGAGTATAGAGTGCTCTCCTTTAATATCGTTGGTGAATCACCAATCGTCCTGTATAATTAAGACATTTGTATTCGAATGTTAAATTACACGTTTGATTACATCTACTTCAAAGTCTCTCCACTCCATAGGTTGACTAGTAGAAAACACCTAAAACCATTAATTCCGCCTTTGTGTCCCTTGTTCTTTAAGCAATAAAATGCAAAATAAATAAATGAACTGGTGATGATGATCATGGGTGGGCCGTGAAGACCCCTGGATGGTCTAGTGCACACCCTTGGATGGTCTAGTGCACACCCTTGGATGGTCTAGTGCCCACCCCTGGATGGTTTAGTGCACACCCCTGGATAGTCTAGTGCCCACCCCTGGATAGTCTAGTGCACACCCTAAGATAGTCTAGTGCCCACCCCTGGATGGTCTAGTGCACACCCCAGGATTGACTAGTGCCCAGCCTGGAAAATAACACTAGATACGCCCATGATGGCCACCTCTCCGACTCCTTGTGGGCTTGCGTCCCAAGATATTTTATATAGCTGATATTTGCGGTAAATACTCACGCGCAATGATGGCACGTGAGCACATGGTTGACATAATGGATGTTAAATATGATTTTTTTTTATGGAAAGGAAGACAAACGGGCAAACGGCTCACCTGATGGTAAGCGACCCATAAACACACGCAAAACGGAGACCAATGCTCTATCTATTTCCCCAGGTTGCCAATGTAGTCAACCTGGGGAAATGGATAGCATTGGTTTCTTGGATAGAATGGGGTCGGAATTAGGGATTTGGAGAGGAAAGGAATGGGAAAAGAAAACGGTGGACATGGCCATCCGGCAACCCCCAAAAGTGATGCATACTTTATTTTATGCCGACTTTTAAAAAAAATTAAGTAATCGTTGTAACAAAATGCTTAAATAAACTATCGATAGAGCGAGAGGCAACAGAAGAGCTGGAAGCCCTGACAACGCTCTGCCGCCAGCTGGAATCCTGGCGGGAGGAGACGGAGTCAGACCTGGCGGTGAACCAACGCATGTCGGACAAGATGCGGGCCGAGAAACGGGCCTTGGCGGAGGAAAAGAGACAATTGGTGAGTTGTTCTGAAGAAAATGTTAGCAAATTATTATTTCTAAGATCTAGGTGTATCAAAGTTTAAAATTATATAGCTTTACAGATTTTTTTTTAAATTTTATCACCCGACGTTTCGAACCCTTTACAGCGTTCATGGCCACGGGTAGGACTGAGGTGTTTGATGTCCTGGTGTCACTTGTTAATCCTGTATACCGTCAGCTTGAACATTAATTTTGGTCCGATCTACGCAGTAACCATTAACTTTAGGTCTTACAGTGTCGTGCTTATTTTTTTAATTAAAATGAAACAAATCGGACTAAAATTAATAATTGACTAGAGGTGTCAAACACTTCGATATTAACTAAGCGATAAAATAGATATTCGTACGATATTTATACCAGAATCCCTATTTTTTTCGGCTTAATTGGATGCGAAAAAGAAACATGAAGCGCCAGTAGCCTAATGGTTAATGATACGAACATATGAACACGTGGTCGACGGTTTGAATCCCGGCATTCTACTCTTGTCGCGAACCATATCCTAGTACAAGCCAAAAGCTTAGTTGGAATGATTAAAAATATAAGTGCCCAAACCTAGTACCAAGAATTCTCTTGCATCAAGATCAAAATTATATAGCAATTATTTTCATAATTTTTTAAGACTTATGGCTTTATGGTCGAATTTAATTTAAAGTATAAAAGTATGAATTTTACTTTACCTACATGACGTTTGCGAGATCTGTCATTGTGGTGTAGAATGCAATAGAAGCTATTTTCGAGTTTATCAAATATCTCGGAAACCCGGAGTTTTTTTTTACTAAAATAACTTTTCTGTGGTAGTTATTTAACAAGTGTTGTCTTCAAAAAAACATGTTTGAATTTGATATAACTTGGTGGGTTTGTGCCATATTTAAAGATGGACATTGTCCATTCAAATAATTTGCTAGCATCAAAAAAATCACGCGACACGTAACGAGTACGCTTATACGCGTACCATATAAATACCGTTATTTTTTTATATATAAAAAACACAAATTAGGAGACAGACAAACATTTTAACTTAATATTTGCAGGATATGATTATATACAGCTTGAGTAACGAAGTCTGGAAGCTGGAGTCCAAACTGGAGCTGTTCCAGAAGCAGCTCGACATCAAGAACGTCGAAATGGAGCAAGTTAATGATAAGGTATAGTCTATTACAACAAATATTTTGACTTTTACAATTGATTGGTGAATCACCTACGATATTAAAGGAGAGCACTCGGTGCTCGATTGTCATCAAAATTATGTAATAAAAGTAAGGGCATAGTTTTAGCAAAAAAAATCCTATTTAATAAAGAGTGTATGTGATTAGCTGGTACGCGTAAGGCCATCACGCTCCGCCTTCCGTCTCACTCCGGCCACGCCATGTCCGCTCAGATGAGCGTGAATTACGTCATTAATTTTATAACTTTGGATTATGTTTACTTCATATACGATCGCGACATATAACGTCTTCGAGTATCGAAAGTGATTCACCAATATAATATATTATAGCCTACATATACTCTAAACTTCATTTCGTTAGTTATTGCGCGACATACATACATACAAATTGCGCGACATACATACATAATCAACTCTAGATGTATACCTGACTGGGTTCCTTCACTCAGTCTACTGTGGTATACATTGTCTTTAATAAAAAAAAACACTGGCCTATTATTTATTTTCACTATAGTAGCTTAGAGATTACGAAATATTTTAAGCGACTTCAAAGGAGGAGGTTTTCAAATGCACGTATCTCCGACGTTTACGGAACGATTTTAAAAAAATATGTTTTTTTTATCTGATGGATTTCTGGAATTCAATGATTGTTTTTTTTTTAAATCAATAGAAATAATATATCTTCAAAGTACACTTTGCAGGCGTCTGAATTCTGAAGTCGGTTTTTGTTGTCTCTGTGGAAATCTCGTTATCAGATTAATTGTTTTTGGGGTTATAATCATAGACAAAGGACATTGCCCAAAAGCGGTACCAAAAATTCTCATGCATCAAAATCAAAATTATATAGTAATTTATTTATATTAAAAGATATTTCGTTTGCTTCATGAATTTGATTTTTGAACAGGAAATTTATTTTAAAGTATAAAAGTATGAATTTTGCTTTACCAACGTGACGTTTCCACAATTTGTCAATAAGATGTAGAGTGCAATAGAACATATTATTGATGAATTGTTTTTTTCTGTTTTTATCAAATACCTCCGAAACCCGGGTTTTCTTTAAAAGTCTAGCCTCAAAAAAAATGTTTCAACTTGATGCTACTTGGAACGGTATACCATATAAAAATGGGCATTGTCTTTTAGTATAGATATCTCCTATATTTGTCTGTAGCACCGGAATTTATTTGTTACTTATTTATATAATATATTTACCTTAAAAGTAGCCTACACCTTACCTTATTATTGGTATGCAAGCTAAGCCTCACGGCGGCCATAAAGTTCGACAAGAATTATTCAATTCTAAAACTTCTTTTAAACCCATTAGGTCACCGCATATGCTGCAGAGTTGGAAGACCTGGAAATGGATAAGAGGCGTCTCGTGAGCCTCTGGAACTCGGTCCTGGTCAACATCCAGCACCGGGACAGGGTGTACGACTCGGTCCGCGATGATTACAGGTGATTTAATTTCATTGCACAATTTTCGTCGTCTATATCGTAAAATTATTCTATAAAATAAATTGAAATAAAAATACATTTTTCGGCAAGTTTATAGGTGTATAGTGCTCCATAAGACAATCCGTCATCAGGTCAGCTCTAAGTCATCATAATATTGCATTTTTTGTATGTATGTTTGCTAATTTATTCGTAAGTTATGAACCAATTTTCAAAATTCTTCATTTTACATGAAAGGATATAGTCACGAGAAAGCCCCATATAACTTTCATGAAAATCGGTCCAACAGTTTATATTTTGAATCAAAATAACTGAACAGTTTGTTTCATGAAAGTTTCTTTTCTAAGACGAAATATGTTCAGCTGTTTTCAGTTAACATAATTGCTATATGCCTAAACAATATGGTTTTATAATTTCTTATCGAATGGTTTTCAAGAGCCCTGCAAGAAAACTACCGCACGTTGCTAAGCAACCTGGAGATAACGAAGAAGGCTGCCATGGAAGAGATGAGCAGGGGAAAGGAGATCGCCATGAATAAGGAGAAGATCATGTATGATATAGCCGCCGCTGAGAAGATGCGTACGTCCATTTATTCTTTGATCCTTCTCTCTTTTTAATATGTCCCTCATTACTGAGAATCGTGATTCAATTTTAGGCGCTCAATGGTCTGCCTTCAAATACTTCGGTCCGTTGCCTGATGTAGGGCAGAACTTATAGGTAACTCCAGTTGTTTGGAGATCCAGTCCAACCGTCTTTTGCGGCTTCGACCTCTAGGTCTTTTACCCTCTATCTTTCCTATGACTATCAGTTTATCTAGACTGTTTGCCCCTTTTCGTGCAATAAGGCCAAAATATGTGATAATACAGTGTAGACAAACAGAGGACATATGTTGAGTGGTTTCTTGAAGAGTCGACATGTTTGTGCGAAACGCTGTCCAAGGGATGCTTACCAAAAGACGCCAACACCATATTTCAAAAGCGTCGATCTTCTGCCGCTTAACGGCTTTAAGTTTCCAGAGCTCAGCACCATAAAGAAATATGGAAAAGAAGAGAGTTCGGTGGTGCGAGGTGCATCTTAGTCTGGTTTAAGATGTTACTGTCTTTCCATATTTTGCCAACTTGGAACATTTCCGTCTTAGCTATGCCGATTCCTCTGCGTATTTCGTAATGTTATTATCTGTAATTATCGAACCAAGGCATTAGAATCGTTACACAGTTTCAATATCTTGCAAAACACCCGTACGCCATGTCGATCGACTACAATCTTTTGGCATTAATTTGGAGTCTCGTTTTAACGCTTGTTAATTTTAGCCGTGTAAGAAGATCAGCCATTTCCAAATCGGTTGATGCCAAGTGTGGTGTCATCTACGTAACTAAGTTTTGGCATTATAACTCCCTATATTTTTATGACGCCCTCCCAACCTTTCAGGGTATGCCGATGTAATCTTATGATGTAATCTTTATATATATTAAACAATATAGAAGAGATGATACATCCCTGACGCACGCCAATCCAAAAATTTAATTTCTCAGGTGTGACCTCACATATAGTGACAGTTCCATTAGCTTAATATTAGCGTTATAATGTGATTTGGGACTCTAAATTGCATGCAAAACTTCACATAGTTTGTCCCCCCTGACGCAGTTAAAAGCTTTATGATAATCGACAAAGCAGACATACGCAGGGTCGTTAAATTCATAGCACTTTTCTACTATGAGCCTAAGGTTTAAGATTTGCCCACTTTTATTCAATAAAACTCTCTTGCTTTGCGTTGATGATGTGCAAGAGGATTTTACTGACATGTGTGATAAGTTACGGCTATGGTTCGAAAATTGTTGTAGCCGCGTACCCTTTTTGTAAAAAAGCATTATAGCAGTATCCATCCAGGCCATGTCCTAGTTCTCCATATTGCGTTACAGATGTTGTGTAAGCAAGGAACTCCATTTGGTCCCGAGGCTTTTAATACTTTTGTTGTGATTCCGTCTAGACCTGGAGCTTTGTTTCTCTTTAACTTTCGTTCTCTTCTTTTTAATCTTTGATCCACAATGATTTAATATAACAAACGTTCTTATTACATCTATGCTAATACTACAAAGCTGAAGAGTTTGTTCGTTTCGTTGATCAGGGACTACTAGTCCGGATTGAAAAATTCTTTAAGTGTTCGATAGCCCCTTTTATCGAGGAATGGTTTAGGCTCTATAACTTTAGTCTACAAACAATGAAAAAATTTGCGCTGGTGAAACCGCAGGGACCAGCTAGTAAATATTTTTTTGAATAAAAAATGTTGCCTTTTGCCCTGATGGTAAGCGATCACGTTGCCCATAGGCACACACAATATCCGGAGTGTCGCGAGTGTGTTGTCGATCTGGGAAAATTTCATAGAATAGGTATTTTGGATAGGATGGAGTGGAGATTAAGGATTTGGAGGGAAAAGGAGTGGGATAAGAGAAGGGTAGACATGGCCATCCGTTATTCTCAAAGGTCTTGCATATACTGTCGACTATAGATGTAATTTAACTAATATTCATTCTATATCAACACCAGTGGACGGTGAAGAGGCAAAGCGGATGAGTCTGGAAACGCAAATATCCGAGCTTTCAGAATCCATAGAGATGACTGAGCGAGATCAGGAGCTTATTAAATCGGTAAGAATAACATAGGTAAATATAAATTCTAATAATAATTAGAAAATTTTAAGTTTTCATGTTGTATGATTGCTTATTTTCATTATTTTTCTTTGTTATTACTAATATTATGAACAATTCGAATGCAATGACAATTTATCAAAGAAAAACTTACAAATAATCTGATAATAATAAATATATTCATATTGAGCACTTGAAACTAAATAAAAATGACGTAGCGCTGCAGCGATAGGCCCGAGAAAACCAAAATTTACGTATAAAACTTAACTTATACTAATTTAACATGAGGTATCACGACAATCGATATTGGATTCGACGTGAATCTATGTTATATACTATAAACTAAACCTAACCTAAACGACCACGGTATCGACCACGACCTAACATCGGTCAATAGCGAACACCTGCTCCTTCATGTGTCGGCTGTTGATCAGTCCTCCATATTCCGTCATATCAGTCATATGCTGTCCTCGTTTTGATCACTTATCTGTATAAATTAGTGTCAGCGGCCGCGATTAGTCAGCGGCGCATCCGAAATGTAGCTGGAGTAAAATGCTTTGTGTGCGATTTCCGTTGAGCACTGCTGCGTAACTCAAATTTAAATATTTTTCTACAACTTGCGTCATTTTTATTTAATTATATATTTTGTTTTTGTTTATCTCAAATGACGTGAAATTGAAAACAAAAGGAACTCAAAGCACTAAGGACCGGCAAAGTGTTGCGATTCTTGGTTTTGTTCACTGAATGAGACACATTTTAAAAAAACTTAATAAGCTAATGAATTAAATATGAATTAATAATGATGCTTTTACAGGAAAATCAAGCCATGAGGAACATCCTGAGAAGCACCGAGAAGGAGTGCCATCGGAAAACGGAGCAGAAACTGAAATTGGAAAACGAAATATTGGCGAATCTTCAGGAGTGTCTGCTGAACGATAAAGCGGTCGAATCCATGGCCAACGGTATCAAGAAGATGAGGGAAATGTCCAGAAAACAAGTGAGTATTGCAATTTGGAGCGCCGATAGCATAATGGTTAAAAATATGGATATCCGATCACGAATCCGGGCTCGAATCCCCCAACTCATCATGAACTATATCCTAGCACAAGCTTAGAGCTTATTTTAAATCGTGACAAGAATTTTTTACCTAAATTTGAAGTAATTAGTGTCAGATTTTTTCAAATCAAAACTACTGAAAAATTGGTTTTAATGTCAGTGTCAATTGTCTATTAATGTCAGGAAATTGCCCTGACTGCGATGGAGAACCAACACGCCAAGATGGTCCTCGACATCGAAGTGCACAGAAGCAGACAGGCGAAGAACAAACTCGCTCTAGAAGAGAGTTTGGGAGTAGTGCGAGAGAGGGAGAAGGAGATCGATCAGTTGCAGGAGAAGCACGACCAGAAGTCTCTTGTGCTCACACGGAAGCAGAGGGAGTTGGATATTATCATGAAGAAGTATCTCGCTCTTAAAGAGTTGTTTGACGTAAGTAATTTTCCTTTATTTTTTTAAGTAATTCATTTAATTTAAAAAAAATATAAGTCACTCGCCAGTCATCCTATATAGGCAATGCTGGCCCTAAACGTGTACCTCCTTTTCAGATGAAGTCGCCGCAAGAGCGTCGAATCGAAGAGCTGGAGCAGCAGATACGGGCTCTACGTGAGAGAACGGAAAAGGCTCAGCACGACTGGCTGCGGCTGCAGGGGCACGTGGTGAAACTGGCTGCCAACCACCACAAGATCGTCAACGACATGAACCTCATCAATAAACGTGGGTACAACTTACATACCTTCAAGAAACGACCGTACTCCAAAGGCCGGGGCCGGCAACGCTCTTGTAACTCCGGTGTTGCGGGAGTCCATGAGCGGCGATGATCGCTTACCATCCGATAAACCAATTGCTCGTTTGCCTCATTTTTAACCGACTTCAAAAAAGGAGGAGGTTTTCAATTCAACTGTATGCTTTTTTATTTTTTTTGTATTTACCTTTGCTGATTTCTCTGCGAGTTGAGAGTCTAAATTTTGTAATTTGTTCTTTATTTCAAAGGATTTATTTTATATATTACATGGTGGTTCAATACAATTATTGTGAAAATCGATCTAATGGTTTCTATCTAATTTTTTAAGTCAAAATAACTATAAAATTACTTACTTTCGCTGGCTCACTGATCAGTCGTGAATCTTTTTTTTTCTCTTTATTGCATTTACCCTAAAATAAGATTACAATGGGCAGACCTAACGCCACTAGACATTCTCTCCCAGTCTACCCTGGGCGTGGAGATGAGTGATAGGTGCAAAAATTTTAATTTATCTAAAAAAATACACATAAACAGATACAAGAGCGATATAAAGATACAAAATGATATATAGAACTATAGAATATAATACATAAATAAAATAATAGATATGACAATGATAGTCGTTCCGTAACTTACCAATAGGTTACTTATATTCTTTTAACTTAAACTCTCGCAATAAACGCTTAAAAGAGGCTTTGGTAGATGCTCTGCGTATGTCTTCAAGGAAAATAACAAGTGATAGTTACAGGTGGTAGAGCATAACATCCTTTCACGGCTTTTGCTGCACTCTTACGGCCACGCTCGTCCGGGGTAGTACCACCGCCCTTTATAAAGTTGGCATAAAGTATGCTGACTTTTCGGGATGCCGGATGGTCATGTCTACCCTTTTCTTTTCCCACCCCTGTGTCCGTGGGATCACTTCTCATCAGGTGAGCCGTCTGCTCGTTTGCCTTCCTTTACATAAAAAAAAAGAAATCTCGGTCTCTGTCACCAGAACATAGATCGGCTCATATAGATTGACAGAGGATATTATTGAAGAAGTCATCGACTGCGGTTACAGAGATCCAGATTTGCGAGCAGAAGAGCATGCGCACGCATGCCGAGTGCGAGCGCATAGGTCAGGAGCGAGCGGCCGTCGAGCGGTCGCTGCGCTCTCTGCGCGGCACGCTCGAAGTAGTGGAGCGCACGCGCAAGGACGCGCGCGACAGAAACGCAAGCGCCGAGAAGGGCACCGCCGCCGTCGCGCACGAGTACACGGCCAGCTTGAAGGTAGAGCGTCTTTTCACAGCTCCTGCTGCACTTCTACGGCTGCGGACTTCCGCGTACTTACCGCCGAGCGGTCTATGCGCAGCACCCACGAAGTAGTAAAGCGGACGCGTAGTAAGGTGGTCGCGTATCAAAAATATTGAGCTCTCGCTGTCTTAACAATATGACCTCATTGTCTTATTTATTTACAACTACCTGTTGCATACGCCTTTGAACCGCGTGATATTTGCTTCTAGGTTCTATTGCCCTAGTCCAGACAAAAGACAACACAACAAGTGGTAGAGCATAACATCTTTTCACAGTTTTTGCTGCACTTCTGCATCCGCACCCGCCCGAGGAAGTACCACTGCCCAAAATAAAGTGAGCCTAAAATAAAGTATGCATATCTTTTAGGGTCATGTCTACTCTTTTCTTTTCCCATTCCTATCCCAACCAAATCCATAATCCCGACCTGATCCTATTCAATAAACCTATTCTATCCAATTTGCCAGGTCGACAACACACTCGCGAATCTTCGTGTGTCACTTGTGTCCATGGGCGACGGAATCGCTTACCATCAGGTGAACCGTCTGCTCATTTGTCTTCCATTCCATAAAAAAAACCAGAGTCATTATCCTCACCCGAGATTCGAACCCAAGACCTGCGGCTTGTAAAGCAAGTGCTCATACATTGGGCTACAGAGGTGGATATATATTTTTTACATAACATAAAAAATGAAACTTCAATAGTGTGGGAGTAATGAATATTGTCTTTGCAGGACGCTGAATCTGAAATATTTGAGCTGGAAGAGGAAATAGAGTCGCTCGAGAAAGAGAAGATAAACCTCACGCAGGAGCTGGACCGAGTGCAGAGAGAAGCGTTAATATGGCAAAGGAAGGCTGGTGTTTATTATCATATTATACTTATATGTAACGTGTGTTTTAACCGACTTCAAAAAGGAAGAGGTTCTTACTTCATATATTTGTATGGTTTTTGATTTTCGTCATTTATGATTTTGAAAATTCTTTTTTTTTTACCTTAAATACGCTAACGAAATAGTCCGAATAAATAATGGCAGTTTTGCGAAACATTGGTTCAGTAGTTTGTTTTTTTTTTTTAAATTGAAAAACCAAAAAAATATGTTTGACAAAGGCGTTTGAAGTCGGTTTTCGTAACTTTCTCTTGAACGTCATCTTTTTTTTTTAATCTTTATTTATTATAAAGGGGTATGATCACACATGTGTGTATGTATGATCACACATGTGTGAATATGTCACCCCCATAAGGGCTAAGAATCTTAATTACAATTACAAATTGGGCTTATTATATAGTGTACCTAACATCCTGGCCACTTCAGATAACGGAGGAGCCAGAATGCTGTTACAGCTGCCTATATGAAAAGAAAATACATGAGCTATCTGCTGTCGATAAGCTCCATAAGCACATGCTGTGTGTCCTCCATAGTGTCACACTCAGGGCAATTAGGCGAATCCGATATGCCTATCAAGAA
>JAOCPS010349230.1:0-12596 GCA_025505425.1 Graphium colonna | reverse complement strand
GTGGTCCTTCCCCGGGCGAGCGCGGCCGTAGAAATGCAGCAAAAGCTGTGAAAAGATGCCTTAAATTCAATACTCGAGGAGGACCTGACTTCGATCCTCGATGCCGACACCAGTGAAATTTGACACTAATGAGACAAGTTTATTTTTACAAAAAATTACAAAAACCTACTTTTAAAAGCCGTTTGTTCGTTATTTTGATTTTAAAAACAAACTACTAATCCGATTTTTATAAATAAAAATGTGAATATTGTGAAAGTAGGGTACATTTTCGGGTAAATTTTTTTTTAAATCAAAAAAAATCAGTTCATAAGCTGCAGAGATATGTGGTGACATTCCTGAATTTTGTAATTTTTATTTAAAAAAAAAACAGACTAAAGAACCGATTTTTTCTTAATTTTATGGGACTATCTACGAAGAATGTGTTTGTAAAAAAATGCTCTGTCATATAAACAAAAAGAATTTTTGGTTTTGTAACTAAAATTAATTTTATTTTCATTCAAAGGAAGAACTACCGAACTGATTTTTCTTAAAAATTTATGTGACAATTTCGAAAATAAAACCCTATAAGACCTTGTAAGATAAAAAAAATTAAAAAACGAATCCTAAATGACGGTGATACGCGCAAACATACACAGAAAAATAGGAACGTTTTCCTCCTTTTTTGAAGTCGGTTAAAGCAGAGTCGAATCGGGAACGTCTTCATTTGGGGAGTCGGTTAAAATAGCTCGATCGAACCTTCTCACGCATGTATATTATCTCGTTGATTAAGTTGAAACTATCGGAAGCGGCCCATCTAATAAAGACACTCAGATCATGCATTTAACATTTAAAAAATCTTTTATCTTCTACCTTTATGGTAATCATACCAAAGACGGTACAGTAACGTTTTAAATTTGTCGGTTTATCATACATAATATATAGGGTGAGTCACTTTCAATACTTTAAGATATACCGCTCTACTACTACTGCCGGCAACGCTCTTGTAACCCCTCTGGTGTCGCGGGAGTCCATGGGCGGCGGTGATCACTTACCATCAGGTGAGCCGCTTGCTCGTTTGCCTCCTCCTCTATAAAAAAAAAAAAATATGATCTACAAATACTTAGTCCGGGATCTGGGTGTTTGTCCAAGTCTATTACTACATTTCTATTAATATTGCTATCCGCCAACCCCAAAAATCATACGTACTTTATTTTATGATGAGTATATTATAGTAGAGATGAGAATATTACAAATATTAATAGCAACATTTACTGTCTAACTCAATGGTTCCCAAAGTAGGCGCTAGCGCCCTCTGGGGGTAGGGAGGCGCAGGAGCAATTTAGAGTGGCGCTAAACTTCTCGTGTTCATTCAAGCCAGTAGTTAAAATTGAGTTATAAATTTTTAGGTGGCCGTCAGATATATTTTTAAAAAGGGGGCGATATGCCAAAAAGCTTTAAAACCACTCGTCTACTTTATTATCTAGATTTGATATGCCTTATGAAATATTAATATTAACAAAATGCTGGTTAAGTAAGACTTTTATTATTCCTACAATTGAACATTACACCTCAGCTGCTTCGAAAACCTTTATTCAAAATGATGGCATTATTATAACTGTAGTCTGGGCATACATACTGTCACATAAAATCTTTTTTTTAATTATTTAAACATTTTGAATTTGGAACAAGTTTACTATTTCAAAAACTTATTTCGATTTTACGCTATTTCGCATATTATTTCGTGTTTATTGTCAAATTACAATATTGAATGGAGTGATAAAGAAAATAGGATTACAGTGATAGCATTGCATAAAATGGTTTTTGAGCCGTCGATCATATTTCAGACACTTCAAAAGCTTGGTATCAGCTGTACATATGTACGTATATCGTATTATCAATAGACACCACAAGACTTCTTCTGTCGAAGACCAGTAAATATGGGGGTGACCCGTGCTATAAGAAATACAAAGGCTGTTAATGCTGTTAAAGACAGAATTCGTCGCAACCCCATTAGAAAGCAAAATATCTTTTTGCGGTAAATAAAGATTTCGGCTAGGACTCAGTTGCGTTTAATAAACAATACCTAAACCTCGGTGCTTATTGTCGAGAAACAGGACTTGACCTTAATCAAACTTTACAATTAAAGAGAGTGAATCTATCTAAACGCTTTCTTTCGCGATATGCAGGTGAAATGCACAGAAATATCCTCTTCAGCGATGAAAAAAAAATTTTTTTTCATTTAATGGCAGGGGTTTTGTACTTAATGCGCTAGCCGACCAACTACACTTTAAAGTGGTCGCACCATCCAACCATACCAAACATGACAACTATGCTGACGACACCTGCATTTTCACATAAAGCATCTGGCCAGCAATGATGAAGGCCGCGAAAAAAAGTACATTTAAGTGAAACTGATAAATGCGAGTTAGATGAAATAATTATGGGCTTGCGCAATGACTGCGCTGGTAGTTGAGATAATAAATCGGTTTCATTAATTAAATCTGCTAGTTTATACACCATACATAATCTAAAGCTAAAATCTAAAATCTTTGAAAAAATCTTTACTACAGACTAGTTAGTTTTTTAAACAAATAAAATTTACTTGTCCATAACCAATTTGGATTTCGTAACAACAAGCCAACAGAGGATACTGCACTTGACTTTATTAATACAATAGTAAAAAATATTGACACAGAAATAAGACTATAGGTACTTTTTGAACTTATCAAAAGCTTTTGATACCGTCTTGATCTCGATCCACTATCTAAATGTATATAAAAATATCTAAAATGAAAAACATTGGCGTCAGAGGTTTAGATCTAGACATATTCAAGGATTACTTAACCATTTGATCTCAATGTGTTAAATTACAGAACCTAGTCAATTTTGAGCCAAACCATAGTTCCGGTGTACCGCTGTACTGGGTTCTACTTTATTTGCGTAAATGGTCTTTACCATATTTGCGTAAATGGTCTTTGTCAATTGAATCTGCCGGATTCCAACATCGATTCGTAAGCAGGCAACACTGCTATAATACTTTACGGTAACTCTTGGGAATTTGTACGACAGTATGTGGATAATACAACTGTTATGGAGCGGTTATCGTCTAATCGTCTAATCATTGAATTGACAAGACCATAGTACATCACATTTAGTTCCCGCTTATCGTCTCAACCCCACGGTGATAATTTTGAACTAATCGCAGATACCTCATCGACAGTCCACAGTCCACAGTCCACAGTCGATAGTCCATAAATTACAAATGCTCTTGTTAGCCTATACAAAGATGTTCGGAAAATATATTGGCCTTATAGTTGACAGTACATTGCTTGAGACTCTGGCTCTGCAAAGGGACGTCGCGTCTCATTGCATCCTCTATCGTATTTACCACGGAGAGTGCTCTGAAGAATTGTTCGGATTATTACCTGACGACAAATTATCCAATACTCGAAACCACCTTGATTATAATAATGTGCATTTCTGTCATCACTTCCTGCCACGCACGACTTCTTACGGAAATGAATTATTTCCGGACCGATACGAATTAGTGACTTTAAAAAAATCTTATTCTTATCTTATCGGCCGGCAATGCTCTTGTAAATCGACTGAAGTTGCAGAAGTCCATGGCCGATAGTGATCACTTACCATCAGATGAGCCGTGTGAAAGTTTGCCTCCTTCCCCAAAAAAAATTTTATTGGCGAAAACACATCTGTTGTCTGTTACCTGTATCAGGATACTCATGTTGAAGCACCCATTCACAAGATTTAGATTAAAATTCTGTTGAAGCTCATTTATGAAAATGCGTTTACTTTGCTTTAGCCCAAACCTTGCTAACCTATTGCGTTTAGTATGGGGTGGTGCAAACAGAACTAACCTGCTTAATTAGAAAGAGCGCAATGAGTATTACTATTGGAATTTATAAACTGTAAGGCAATCATATATGAAGAATAAACATACGATAAAAATAAATATTGATTTACCACTGGTTAAATATGATCTAATTAAAAAAAAATACACACTTCATGCTCATCCAAACAAACACGGCTTAGCCGGAGAGCGATGGAAGATGGAAGGAGAATCGACGTCCGTCGCTTTCCCTCTCTCAGCAGTCGCACTTCAATCCTTTTTTGGAAAATTTGGGATAAAATTATGCCCATAATTTTGTTATAGTAAATACTTAAATATGACGACAATCGAGTGCTCTCCTTTAATATCATAGGTGACTCACCAATCCTGTATAAAAAAGATTGCTCTCGCTGAGTTTATTACGCCGGTTCTTCTCGGGTGGTTTGAATAAAAAAATTACTTATCCTTCTCAGCCTTATGACGTTGATATTATTTAAATTATATCACGTGTATTGAACTCTGAATTAAGTGCACTTTACGAATCAATCGCATCATAATAATATTTTTTGAAATTTCTGGATGGTTGTTTTATTCGTTAAACTAGCTTTTGCCCGCGGCATCGCTTATATAGTTATAGGTATAGTTTTTGCGGCTTTACTTTGTTTAAGCAACAATTAGGGCCTATAAAATTTCTTTGTACACAATATTCTTAATTAATCTGTCATTAGGTGCTAGAACTATCGAGCTAGTGGGTGAACTTACTCGTGAGCAAGCAACATAAAACTGTCCATGAGAGAAGCAATGTTTTCTCAAGTCGATACCCGCAAATTTGAGAGGTTGCCCCTGAGACTTGTTTATTGTCATGGACTTTTAGGGGAAACTGTAATCGTTTAAATTCAAACGGGATATCATTAGATATTAATGGGGTTCGTGGTTTAAATACAGTTTCCCCTTTCGCACGGCCAGTTAATGGTTTCCACTATATTGCGATGTAACGCTTTTACTTGCAGTCTCGTACCATCACAAAGTTTCGGTGGTTTTAAATTCGCAACAACATAATTGGAGTGCACACAAGCAGAATAAGCTTATGATAAGGCAAACCTGGCGGTTTCAATAAATTTAAAAATTCCACAGGGTAATCAGTAGCTTCGTCTGTATTAACCACAGTATCAATCGAAGTATAGACCTTCTCTTCGCCCTCAAACGACATCAGCAGGATATCGTTGATAGCTGCTGCTTGATCCTTCTTTGAAGTAAGTATTGCGCGCTCACATAACAATTCAATAGGCTTGTCATGTATATGAATAACGTCAGGATAAACTTTAGAAAGCAATTCTTGAACTGTAGTAACAACTGTGCAGAATTCTTTCGGAATTATTATCATTCCATCAAACAATGGAAAATCCCCATTACCGATTTTGAGAAGGAGATCTAAAAATCTACCAGCAGACTCACTGGGGCCACAGATTACATTTCTTAATGCACGACATTACTTCGACAGCTTTGGTTCCTTTTGGCACCACTGGTACAGTCTGCTGAAAGTCTCCGGCCAGCAAGACTGTTACGCAACCAATTAATTTTGTATTACCCCTTATATCCCTTAGTGATCTGTTTAAGGCCTCAATACCACCTTTATGAGCCATCGTTTCATCCCACTCGATTATTATTGTACTTTTTAAAACTTCAGCAAAATTACTTTGTTTGGAGATGCTGCAAATGGGTGTGTCGGCAGTAATTAAATTGAGTGGTAACTTAAAAGTAGCATAAGCAGTTCGACCATCTTCGAATAATGTAGCAGCTATGCCGGACGACGCCACAGCCAGGGCAATGCCATGAGTACTTCTTACTTTCGCCAAAAATAAGGAAGGTTTACCAGTTCCACCTAGAGCATCTAAGAAGAATATCCGACCGTCTTTGCATCTACACTTGTGATAATTTTATTGTAAACCTCTTGCTAGTCATTCAAGGATGCTTCATTTTTTCTTACTGCATCTTCACCATTGTTTTGTAACGTACTCTCTATATTCAAAATGTATTGATGTTATTGGCTGAGGTAATCCGTACTCTTTAAGAGGACGGCCGCCTTATGATAATACGGCACCCTCTAATACCGGCAGGCATTTGTTAAATATCAGGTCCAATGAGTGATCTACATCCACATCACCTTGCCTTTCCAGTTGTTTTTAGTCTTCAGAAAGGTTTTCTTTGTATTCGTCCCAAAGACCTCCCAGGGGTCGGAAACCTGGCAGAACAATAAAATACACAAAAAGCTCTCGAATGATATGCGGTGTTTGACATAGTGCTGCCTCTTCAAGTGCTGAATCCAAGTGCCGATTATCTTCGAGTAGACCTAGAGCCTTGCACGCGGATTGGAAACTGGGATGTGAGTGACCATCTACAGTTTTCAACGCTTCAAATAAAATTGGGCCTCTGATCTCATGTAGAAGCATTCGAAGGTGGTAGCATTCTGTATTGTTTGGATGAACAGTATAAACCCTACCTAGAACGTATTCTTTTTTGACCCCTGACCATCCTTCATCATTTACTCCTCTCTTCCTTCTCTGAAACGAGCGCTTGTTCCAAACATAATACGCAGAGACCTCCGAATAAAGATACGTTTTTGCAAAGTCATCCACGTTACACAGATCGAAAAAGGAGAGGAGTGTAGTTGTAGGAGGACTACTCAATTTGTCACTCATTTGTTTGTGATGATAGACTTGTCCTTGAACTTTAAAAGTTGGTGGAAAACCGCCTCCTTTATTTGTTTTCCACCTAAGGAAGTCATTTGAAAACAGGCATTATACTTTCGGATATTATCCATGAAGTGTACATGATTTGGGTATAAATCATTAACCAGACTGTAGTGGTTCAGGCAGCTGTTTAAACGGCTCAAGTTTCCTTTACCGGCACCACAACACATGCCAGGTGTCTCATCTTTCCACTTCAAGGCGTTACGATACTGACACTTGTGCGTCATAGAACCTAAGACTACACTGCTGTCAGTTCCATAAGCTATATCTGGGTCATACGCCAAACCCAAAAGCAACTTGCTTCTCCATATACGCTGAATTGTATTTTCTCTATACCGTGACTGAACCACTCTATGCATCACATCGGTATTCCTGGCCTGATATAGTGCAGCAGATTGCCTATGTTTTTCAGCGTTTGCAGCCTGGTAGGTGGCGACAGATTGTCTGTGATTTTCAGGGTGTGCAGCCTGGTAGGTGGTGACAGCCTTCCTCTGTACATCAGGGTTTTTTTTCTTATATTCAGACACAGCTTTACGGTGGGGTTCAGGTAGTCTGTCCATGTTTTTTGTGCCTTTTTTATTTGTTTTTCTCGTGTGTAATTTAGTAAACCCTACGTTTGTTTTTCTTTTTTTCTATTAATGTCACAGACTCAGATTGGGACAATAAACTTCAAGAAGATACAAAAGTGAATGTTCACGCTCTAAAAAAGGTACCTCCTGACAACCCACATCAACTTTAAGTTGCGAAGGTGTTTCAATTCCAAAATCATGTTCTTCTATAGCTACCTCCATACGATTTTTTGCATTTGATGCCTACCCACTGGACAAATCTTGGATGAATCGTAATCAAAATCCTATTTAAGCGAACGTCTTCATCATAGTAACTCCAATCTTTAATTTCAATTCAATCAGTCGAAAATCTAAGAAGATTTATACAAAATTTCATCCCCTACTTTATCCCCTTGGAGGTAGAATTGATCAAAATCCTTTCTTAGTGGATGCCTACGTCATATCATCTACCTGCATGCCAAATTTCAGCCCGATCCGTCTAGTAGTTTGGGCTGTGCGTTGATTAATCACTATGTCAGTCAGTCAGTCCCCTTTGAGTTATATATATTAAGATTGTGATGATGGGGTTGACTGAAGACTTAAACGCTTTCTTTAATTATTGTTAAACTTGACCGTTAAGTCCGTCCTATTTATACTCCTAGATCTTGCAGAGATCCTAGCCTTGATATACAAATGTCGTCAAAGCAATGTGTTTCCCATATTGCTTTGACGACATTGGTATATAAAAACTCTATACACAGTCTTGAAGAAAAATAACAATGAAAGCCCTCTCTACTTTTAAGGCTCAAATTTATGGATGACAATTTATATAATGTTTGCAAATTATTCTTTCCACCCCATCCTTTGCAATAAACCTATACTATGTAATTTCCCAGGTTGATAGCACATTCGTGACTCTCCGAATTTTATATTTGCGTGTGTCTATGGGCAACGGAATCGCTTAACATCAGGTGAACCGTCTGCTCATTTGTCTTACTTTTCATAAAAAACCTTAGGTGCAGGATATAAAATTATTAGGATATATTTTGCTGTGGTATGTTAGCCCGGCAGCTTTAACAGCTTCTTCCAAAAAGGTCCACGAGCAGATGACATTTGGACTTAGGACCCTTGGAACCTTTGCCTTCGAAGAGTTTTTTAATTTTTAGAAAAAAGTAAATAAATCGTAAGCCCTTAGGTCAGGACGGTATTGGAGATGGTCAAGAATTTCTACGTTTTCATGCCTCAAATAATCAATTGTTTTAGCAGCAGTATTTGAGCTTGCGTTGTAATGGTGTAGGATAATACATCGGTTTGTGTTAATTTTTCGAACTTCGGCGATGACTTGTGGCAATGAAACTAACAGCAACGTGACCTATTTTCGCCACGAACGTAGCGACCATTTTTTGCTCTTTGGAATCAGGGTCATAGGCATAAATCCAAGATTTGTCACCACTGGTAATGTCGTAGACGTTATTTGGCTCTACTCGCTTGAACCTTTGGAGAGTTTTCTTATTGTCATCGGAAAGCAATTCTGGGATCCATGGGCAAACCAGCTTTCACATACCAAGCTCCTCATGCAAAATTTTGTGAATAGTTGTCCCTGAGATTACTATTAACGCCTATATCTTCCGATATGTCACAAGACGATCTTTGAATATTAGTTGTCTCATATTAACGATGTTTTGTTCAATATAGGCGGATTTTGAACGTCTTTCACGAGATTTGTCACTAAGACTAGTTTTTCCACGCTAGAATTCTAAATACCATCGTTCGATGGTCCGCAGTAAGGTGCTTCATCATAAAACACAGATCTTAACTCTTCAATACATTGAATATGAGATTCTTCTCCGAAAGAATTAGAAAATTATAGCACGAACATTTTCCTTCGAGAGATTCATTTTTATGCTCAACGTGACATATTTAAACTAAATAGTTGCATCAATCCTATTTTCTTGCAATTGTTTTCCGTTTAAATTATTTTTAAATTTAAAAAATGAGCAATTCTAAATTGTTAATTAGCAGGGAGTATTTTAACGACAGAATTTTAATAGTATGCCTAGAACAGTAGCGACCTTAGTTTATATAGACAGGCCATAATGGTATCAAATATATATTACTGCGACTAATAATTTTAAAAATTCCATTTGGCATATTTCAGGTTAGTGCAGTTGTTGACATTAGCGTCGCGAGTTGTGGGTTCAATATCCACTCGGAGCAAATATTGTAATACCAACAAATAATTGCTTTGGATTTAGTTGTTTATCTTTGTTTGTAAAACATCTCCCCTATAAAGATCTCCTGACCGAATTTCAGTGATAGTGGCCAAGCTACTCAGATATCAGCCAGCTGCTTAGGAGTTAATATAGTGCACATGTGTACGCGCAGACACAGGTACACTCTTTTTTTCTTAACCCCCATAAGTCCGATGAAACTAATATCCGACACGACCGTAGAGAGATCAGGTGCAGGGTCGTCTTTACAGTCTAATCCGAAGGATGGATCGTTTTTCTTTTCAGGTAATAGGGTGATAAGTCCGCTTTGTCTTAATTCAACCAAGGCACAACAACACAAAATTATTGAACCCCCACGGGATTCGAACCCACAACCATCGGTTTACTAAGAAAGAACCCATACCATTAGGCTACGGAGGCGGTTAAAGGATAATCCTATAACACAAGACCTCGTTCTTATAAGGGCAGCGTTTATAAAAAAAATAAGCAAGTGAAAAGGTTTATATTTTCTATCAAACTTTTAACTTTAAGTTTTACGTAAACACGTATCGCTTTCACTCAAAATAGCGAACCCGATTTCAAACACCTTACAAGTGGAGTTTCGTTACATACAGGATGACTGGTGAATCACCTTCCATATTCGAGGATGTTATATGTAGGGATCATATATGTAGCGTGGTAGCTCAGTATACGGGCGCTTGTTTTCAATTCTATTTACTCGAGACGACCCTGAGTTCAATCCCCGGTGCCGGCACCAATGTAATTGTCAATTTTGTAATTGCAATTTTAGTGCTGAATTACCACGTGTCCTTCGGTGAAGTAATACATCGTGAGTATCCGCACTGGGGCCGCGTGGTGTACGATGACCTATCCACTGGAACGAGGGGTTCCAGCGGAGGCCTTAGCGCAGCAGTGGGATAATTTATAAAATAGGCTATTACTTTTTTATATATGTAGATTAAAAATATTATTAAAAATAAATATTGATTTACCAACGAGTAAACATATGTTAAAAAATATTACGCAATTCATGTTCACCCAAACGGACACGGCGTGGCCGGAGTGGCGGGAGATCGATGACCAGCGGCCTGCTCAGCTGTGTAGGCACTCCGCTGTACCGCGACGCTTCATCAGTTTATTGGAAAATTTGGGGGCTAGGAAAAACATGAATGATGTTTTTTTTACATTTGGTTTAAAAATTAAATTTTATTTAAATAATATTTTTACTCTTCATATATGATCGCACCAAACACCTGTATATATTTACAGTACATTTAAAAAGGATACTATTTGGCCTTTTTTTTAATTATATGGGTATAGTTAAAAAAAATCTTTCAAATATTTAAAAATTGTAAAATTAATTTCATAATAAGCGGAGAAATCGGAAACGCTTTCGAACTTATAGCCTCCTCTTTTTTTGAAGTCGTGGCAAGATGCGCCAATCCCTGCACCAAAACAACATGCAACCGGATGAGAACCCATTGCGACGTGTTAAATAAATTGCGCCTCACAGGACCTATTTAGTTAAGAGAACCACATTTAGATCCATAGAAGTAAAGCGTTATGCAATATGGGCTAACGAACAATAATAAATAATCTTAATCTATACTAATACTAGCGGCACTAACAAATAATATCTTGCCATATTTTGGTAAGAACGCCTCCTGTCGAGCCCAATTGTAAAGTTGAAGGGATCCAAATTTTATTAAAATTTTCCCTAATTAAAAACCTAGTTTCAAACTTAATTTATAAAATTATTTCCGAGTTGCTATCTTTATTAGATTATGAGAATAACCTCCATATATTAATTTATGATTTCAAGATCTTTAATTAGAATACATTAAAATGTATAAGAAGCATATATTAAAGCAGTTTTAAATTATACTAATATTTTTTATGAGCTGTTTGTAGTTTGTTGATTTGATGACCAGTGGATTTGATGGACCCAAAATGGACGCTAGCGCCGCCTGGGGGGCGCCGAACCTTGTTTTTCAATTATATTACATTGGTTTAAATTAGGCTCTTGCATTCTTTCATATTGTAATTTTAGAAGTTTATACATTTTAAGGCGCTACATATTTTTTCTTCTAAAGAGGGGGCGGTATAACAAAAAATTGGCAACCACGGATCTATACTGATATCAACGCCATCTATCGAGATCCAATTTGTACATAAAACACTTATTATTTAACCGTTTTATGTACAAATAAAGAGCTACTTGCTCGTTTGCCTTCTTCTTTATAGAATCAAACAACAGAAAAAAATAGTGATCAACGACACCCATAGCGTCCCGAAACACCCAAAGATTTCCAAGAGCGTTGCCGGCCTTTGAGATCGGAATAAGCACTTTTTTTGAAGTTCTCTAACTTGTATCCGTCCGGAAATACCGCTGGCAACAATACATTTCACGAAGGTATCATGGGTGGAAGAAATTGGCGGTGAAACTGCACATTAGTGAACTGCCGACCATCGAGGTGGTATCGATAGTACTTTCATGTTTGTTGTGTACTACGATGTACGAACTCAACAGCAAGTATTAATCCAAACAATTTCTCAGAACACTCCCCGTTGTAAATGCGATAAAGAATTCTTAGAGAGCCAACATCTCTTCGAAAGGCCAAGGAATCAAGCTGATTAGAAAGAGCTGGTCCTCATCGATTCGAGCAGCTCGACATTGTATGCGGTCAAATAAAAGGAGGTGGTAAAGTAGTCGCCTAAGCCCTGAGGTGTGAACACCTTAATTTGTGGCCAAACTTACGCTTTATAAAGCTGCATGCAGTGAGTCGGTTGGAAATACTACCTCCACATCCAAACGCCAAGTTTTTTTATGTTTTACGTCGCTCGATATGTCGAATCTGAGAATTCCGATCAAGGAAGTAGCGACCTGGTAAGTGTTTTGGAAGTGAGGGGATACGACAATGGGTTCTTTTCAGCGGTGAAAGTGCAAATATGTGTTTTCTGTGGGTCAAACCGGACTTAATTTAGTCGACCCCAATCTCCGAGAATTTGCGCAGCAAAGTCCCTTTGAAATATTTTCTTTGTTTTCGTAAGTAGGAATTAACTGTATTTTTACATTACTTGTTCAGTCGTTGTTTCTAAAAGAAACGTATTTTGAAATGGGTCGTATTTAAGATATTAAAAATTTATTTAGGATTATATTCATGTTGTAAACGTCCTTACGTATCAATTGACCAGATTCAATTTAAATCAATTTACTAGACATGATAGCTTCAAGTGCGTA
>JAOCPS010349119.1:0-12597 GCA_025505425.1 Graphium colonna | reverse complement strand
TAAATCCAATACGTGTCAGATTTCATTAATATTTTTTGGAATATATATAGCAATACTTTACAATTTAACTTGTTCCGCTCTATCTGAGCCATAAAATTGAGTCATTGTAACCCAATATTTTATCAGCAGTACGCAATTCTTTTGTTGACAAAGTTTATTATAAGTATATATAAGTAAAATTTTGTCAATTTCCTATCGCATATTACATTTGAATACTTTTGTGGGAATTTTTCCCCCATTTAATCTGGCAACCCTAAGAATTTTGCGTCATATGTTTACGTACGATATATATTAAAATAAGAAAATAATTTAAAACAGTACAATTAATAACATTTACCAGTAAAACAATATTCCGTCTACGTTTTTAAGTATTTCGGAACGGTTTTGCATGAATTAATAACACAAGTCGGCATTATTTCAGAAAACAACGTGACAACTAAGTGACGTATTGTCGGCTCAAAGCTTTGTTTCGTACTGATTGGTGATTCTATTTACCGACTAAAAGTCTATTCACCGCACTGGCATTAATATTCTGTCATTGCGCTCTATCTGAATTATTCTCTAATATGAGGACATGTTCATCCGGCATCCCCAAAAGTCATGCATACTTTATTTTATGCCGACTTTAAAAAGGGCGATTCTTCCCCGGGTGAACACGGCCGTAGAAGTGCTGCAAAAGCTGTGAAAAGTTATAGTATAACTGCAACTCACTCTTGTAAAAGTTTACAAGTACATCTAGTATACATGCGGTCACTGCAAAAGGTTGTAAATGTCTACAAACTATGTTTCTACTCACCTCAATCTAATTTACTATTTGGTCATTTTCTAGAACAAAAATTATAAAAATACATAAATAGTATTGAACATGTCTATAGTATCTTAATGTTTATAATTATACTACTTAATATATTACAAGTAATTTCAGTAATTTCTTGGTAATAATTAGAAAATGGATAAAGACTTAAGTAGAAAATTCAAATGTATAACATCAAAGTAAATATTAAACAGAGTCAGTGATTGGGATAAAAATACTTTGAACTGTAACAAATTTCATGTTAAATAATTAACATTATCGTCATACAAACTGCCCCCTGAATATCCAAAATCCATTTATTTAACTTCATCCAAATCCATATCTATCCATATTCGCGTGATGGAGTAGCAAACATCCAAACACATAAACCTTCCTATTTATAATATTGGTATAGTATAGTATAGATAACTGGGTTATAGACATAGGGGCAAATTTTAAAAGGGTAAATTAGTAAATAACAAATCTGTATCGTATGATTTATCAGAAAAAATGAGCTTATTATAAAAAATATTTTTATATTATATTGAATTAAATAGTTTTGAAGTTATTTTAGAAACAAGGGAGAAATTGACCATTCCCTAAACATTCCCACCCCTACCCAATGCAGAGATTATTGAGCGACAAAAGTTCTTAATTCTTTACTTATAAAAGTAAAGTAAAATTGTCTTGCAGTTTAGTTTAAGTATTTTAAATAATCAAAAAGATGAAAACTTTCACGGATTGTGAAAGTTTTCATTTTTTTGTTAAAAGCTACAAAATCTCTGTCAGTGGAATTTATTAAAATTCAAACGTCTATATAGAAGAATTAAATATTACCAGAAACAAACAAAAATGATCTGTACTAAATATTTTTTTTTAGAAAGGATGACAAACGAGCAGACAGTTCACCTGATGGTAAGTGATGCCGTCGCCCATGGACACACGCAACATCCTGAGAGTTGCGAGTGCGTTGTCAACCTGGGAAATTGAATACTTTGGAATAGGTTTATTGGATAAGATGGGTCAGGTTTAAGGATTGGGGATAGGAGTGGGAAAAAAAGTGTTAACATGGCTATCCGGCATCCCCAAAAGTCATGTATACTTTATTTTATGCTGACTTGGTGGTACTTCCCTGGATGAGCGTGGCCATAAAAGTGCAGCAAAAGCTTTGAAAGGATGTTATGCTCTACCACCTGATAATAAATATAATAAAATACTATAAAAACAACAAAAATACTCCCTCGTCTAGTGTCTAAATATAAGTAATAAACCACAAACAGTAAAAATAGTCTGTACTATGTTTGCTTCAACCTACAATCAAACGATATTTTACACAGCATCATTATGCGATTGAGAACAAAATATATGGGTAATTATTCCTAAAAAGGATACGGCTGCTTAATGAAACTCCTTGATTCTGTATAATAGCAGTGCCTCGAGGCTTAAAACGCTACCGCTCTTAACAGCCCGCCCTCGCTCGCGGCGTATGCCCACGCCTTTACATCTGTTTCGGAAAAGTGTGTTTTATTCGCATATTTTTAAACCGACATCACAAAAGGAAGGAGTTATATAGTTGATTGTATGTTTTTTTATATATGTTCTTCGATTTCTTCGTAAATTGTTTAGTTATTGTTTATTCTTTTTATTTCAGAAGATGTTTTTAATGGTCCTATAAATATTTGATAAAACTCGGTTTATAGTTTTAAATATAATTCAAATCAAAATATCTTTATTCAATACAGAATCACTTGCTTATTGATTGTCATAAAAAAATCCCACCGGTTCGGACGGAAAGCCACTGACCTGAGAAGATCCGGCGTAAGAAACTCAGCGGGACCATAACGTTTTTAACAGTATTTTCTAATAAACATTTGTTAATAAATAATAATAAATTTTACAGAATGTTTCATTTAACTTGAAATTAATTTAATCATTAATATTATAATAACTTTTAACCGTTAAAAACTATTAAAAATATATCATGAAAATTCACTTCAAGACATATTCTCATACTCCTGTCTGTATAAATAACACTTATATTGGCATATGTTTTTTTTACCACAGACTATGAAATATGCGCATAACACATTCTGAAATGCTTGTAGTGACAGACAGACAATGTAGTCTCTTTTCTTGGTATATTAATGAGTATAAACTTCGCTAAACTTTCTTACTACATAGCCTTCGATATCAAAGGAATGCACTCGGTACTCGATTGTCATATTTATGTAATAAAATTAAGAGCAAAGTTTTAGTCCAAATTTTCCAATAAATTAATAACGTGTGGTGATACAGCCTGGTGCCTAGAGAGAGAGTGCGTACAGAGAGTGTGCCTACTTGAGAACGCCGCAGGTTATCGACGTCCCCGCCACTCCGGCCACGTCGCCCTCTCCGTTAGGGTAAACATGAATTAGACAATAATTTTTTAACCTTAAATTATGTTTACTTAGTTATGAATCAATATTTGTTTTTAATAATATTATAATAATGTTAAAATATTGTAGGTGATTTACCAGTTTTTCTGTATATGCAACATTTTCATAAAAAAAACAAATAACTTGATTAAAATCGGCTGCATTTTGCAGTTGTCTATGTTATGAAAGGCTTACGTAATATTTTTGCTAAAAGTGTCTAAAAATTACGATGAATTTTATATTAAAAAATATTTTAAGTTTACTATTATTTGGCGCCAAACAGCAATTTGGCGCGAAAGTCACATGATACTCTGATACCGAGTAAATCGATGCATACGGGATGACTAGTACCTTCAATATTCGAGGGTCAATATTCGAGGATGATATATGTGGGGATTATACATAAAGAGTATATGTAATATTTAAAGCCACAGCGCACAGCGCCAGCTGGCCATTTGTTCGCTGTCGGCATCGTATCCACGCTTATTATTTGAAAATTGGTCGGAAGCTAAGCCCTTAATCTTATAACATAAATATTATGCCAATAGATTACTGAGTGCTTTTCTTTAATATAATTGGTGACTCGCCAATCATTTTATATATGCAAAAACATTTTAGGAAAAATTAACAAATCCCTTGATTAAAATCAGCTGCAGATATGCGTTTATCTATGTTACAAAGGGCCTGCGCAATATCTTTGCTAAAAGTGGTCAGAAGATATCCCGCTTCTATTTATAACATCGTAAAATTTTTAATATCAAAAAATTAGGATAAAGAACCTAAAAGTGGTAGCAAAAATTCTCAAGCATCGAGATCAAAACTATGTAGTAATTATTTCTATAATTTATTACGTCATTATATTTCATGGATTTGATTTTTGGATAGGGAATTTAATTTAAAAAGCATAAATTTTGCCTTTCCTACATGACGTTTAACAATCTATGATAGAGATGTAGAATGCAATAGAAACTGTTTTCTATAAATCGATTTTTCGACTTATCAAATATCTTCGAAACCAGGTTTTCTTTACGAAAAGGAGTCCTGTATGAGTTAATATAATAAGTATAGCCTCCAAATTTCTTCTGGGCTTGATGCAAATTTGGTAGGGTATGCCATATATAATGAGCATCGTCATGGTGTTGTGTATTTGGCGCCAAACAGCAATTTGGCGCGAAAGTAACATGATACCAACGTATTATTAATCAAGCAAGCCTTGTTGCTATAAAATAAAACCATGTATATATTTATGGCAACTTAATAAATTTGCATTGTTTATTAGCGTTTTAGCAATATTCCAGTTTATATGTTATTTTAACCAAGTCGTTAATAATTTAATGGTATACTAAATTTGTTGATTGATAGAAATATTTATATTCTAGGTGTGGTAAAAGAATTTATAAACAAAGTAAAAACCGAGAACTAAATAAATTATTTTCTTAATCTAATGTGATGGCAGGATCACATCTTTTCACAGCTTTTGCTGTACTTTTACGGCCGCTCTCGCCCGGGTAAGTACTAACTATAATAACATAAAGTATGCATGACTTTTGGCGATGCCGTATGGCCATGTCTACTTTTTATTCTCTCCTTCCCCCTTCAAATCCTTAATCCCGATTCCATCCTATCCGATAAACCTGTTTTACCCGATTTCCTACGTTGACAACGCACTCGCGATTCTTTGGATGTTGTGTGTATATAGGCAGTGGGATCGCTTACCATAAGGTGAACCGTCTTCTCGTTTGTCCTCCTTTCCATGAAAAAAAACCAAAGACGCACATTTTAGCCGACAGAAAAAAAATCGGATAATCAGCGACCTCGAAAACCCGTACTATTGTTCGTACACATTTTTTTCGCATATTTCTCTACAGCTTTAGTATTTATTCCCAGGACAAATCAACACATATCAACAAATGCTAAGGAGATTAAAGTTCACTTGAAGTTTTAGGTATTTTCTTCTCATTCTCTTCCCACTTTTCAGACCTAAAAAATTCTAAACTTTTTCTAAACTTTTTCTTCACTTTTAACACTGGCAACCTAATTGCAACTCTGGGTGTTCATGAACGACGGTTATTAAGTAGAATAGATGAACTGTGTACTTCTCTGCAAACTCTTCTTCATTTTTTGTAACAGAACTACACATCATTCATGGCCTTAAAGGCAAAAATAACTTTGGAAAAGAAGAATACGGGAAACAAGGTTCTATTGAGAAGGGAGTTAAAAAGGTATTTGTATGCCCAAAACATTAAATGCGAGTAGCAACTGCAAATGAACAGGTATTATTGATATCCATTAAATAATAAGGCGACAATCGACAATAACTTAATTACAATATCTGAACTGCTTAGTTCTATATACAACTCTTCATAACACATATTACGTTTTCAAATAACACGGAATAAAAGCAAACTAAATAACTAAAATAGAAAAAATAAAAAGAAATACATGCTGAGATTCATTAGCTTTTAGTTGCTTGAAACGTTTGGTAACATTTTTAAATATCGTTTCTTTTTTGACCCTATTTCGAGGGCGTACACCCGAAGCGCCCAAAGCGAAATTATCCCTTGCATTATATGGGAGCAGCTCACCGCCCACAAGCCGGCTACCATTCCCTCGTTTAATCCCATTCAAATGGTACAAACTAATTTATTGTCATAATTTTAATTTTAATTAAAAATGTATATTTAAGTACACATTCGTCTTCGTACGGTTTTCTGACCAAACAGGTAAAGTCTACAATTAGAACTCGGTCAAAAATGTTAGGGTATACATTTTCTACATATATACGAGTATATTCTAAAGTCAAAAAACTACTTTGAGTATGTATGTATATTCCCGGCCGCCTCCATAGCCTACTGGTATAGCCTTGCTTTGTAAACCGAAGGTCGTGGGTTCGAATCCTGTGATTAACTATGACTTTATGTTGTTATTTCTTGGTTGTTTTAGGGCAATGCGGGCTGAACATCCGATTGCATAAAAAGAAAACTGATCCATGTATCGGATGGGCAAGTAAAAAGTCGGTCCTGATCTCTCTCCGTCGCGTCGGATATCCGGCCAATTGGGCTGTGAGAGTAAAGGAATAGAGAGTGCGCCTATGTCTGCGCATACACTTGTACACTATAATGTCTCCTGCGCAGTTGGCTAATCTCGGAGTAGATTGGCCGCCGTGGCCGTAATTTGGTTAGGACTTACTTATTCATTTATATTCCAGGATAACTTTCGAACCAGCGCTCCAAATAAAACGAAATTTGGTAATATTGGTACAATTTTAAATTCGTTATACAATAGAATCGTTTCAGTATTTTATGAGATAAATACAAATGTAATAATTTCGAGAAATACCATAATTCTGAGGTCTAAGTTCGTGGCACTCTACTGGTTAAATTAAAACAAAAACTTAATTTTTGTGACAGCGTCAAAGTCTCTATTTAAAAACTTAAAAGTATTTTTTAGAGGTGGTAGAGCATAACAACTTTTCATAGCTTTTGCTGCACTTCGGTCGGCATAAAATAAAATATGCATGACTTTTGGGGATGCCGGATGGCCATGTCTACCCTTTTCTTTACCTATTCCTATCCTCTCCAAATCCTTTATTCCGACCCCATCCTATCTAATAAACCTATTATATTCGATCTCCCAGGTTGACAACGGACTCGTAACTCTCCGGATGTTGCGTTTGTCTATGGGCGACGGGATCGCATCAGGTGAACCGTCTGCTCGTTTGTCTTCCTTTCCAAAAAAAATTACATATTTTTATGATTGGTACGTGCACAGGCAAAAATAGGTGAAAGCTTTAATCTTTATAGGAAAAATTTGGAATAGGGTAAAAATTCGAAAATCCCAAAAATCAAACAAAACTTTCTTTTAATAGTTATTTAAGAGGGTCAGCAAAAGTAAAATACAAGGTTTATTTTATTGCTTGGGATCTGTCTTGTACAAGGCCGTTTTGAAAATTCGAAATATGTAGCTATGGTTTTAGAAAATGATGTCAAATCAAACCAAAAAGAGGATGCTTTTTAGAAAGTGATGTTTACCCGAGAATTAAAGGTGATAGTTTTTATTTATACTTAAACTGAAGTTATTGACGCTAAGCAGGGCCGGATTTAACTATAGTGCCGCCCCTAGGCACTATAAAAGTGCCGCCCCATTGAAAATAAATTTTAAATAACGTTCCTAACCGACTTAAAAAAGAGGAGGTTGTATTTTTGACTCTGTATTTTGACCCACGAGAGCCACGAGCCCAGAGTGCCCCTAGTGTAAATAACTGCATTCGATTCGTTTTCAATATTCGCAAGAAGCCCACATCTCATCCTATCGGTCACAGTTACGAGTACATTGGCTAACCATACGCCAACGACGCTCCTTAAGAGCTCTGACTACTCAGTTTTCTTTTCTGGATTCTCCATCTTCTCCACTCTACTTATCTTCTCATTTTGAATACCTTAGCGCAGTCAACGAAAAAAATCTTCGCTCAACGAATAATCTTCTTCTCCTATGTCTTCCTCATCACACTGATTTCATTCACTCATCCTTCTTTATTCAGTCCGTTCTTCTGTGGAATAGGTTACCTCTCGAAATTAGAATGGGTAAGAATCGCTTTGAGTACATATTGAAACAGACTACTGATTATTAACATCATTAAATATTTATATAATATATATGTATATTACATTATATGTGTATATGTATATATGCGTAGATAAACATATAGTATTTATGTATGCGTTTGTATGTGTGTGTATTGTATATTTTATTATTGTAGTGTGTAAGGTTAACTTAAATGTTATACGTCTTATTTATTAACAATATATTGTCGTTCATAATTTAAGAGTGCACCTACCTCAGTATCTCAGCACCATCCGAAGGTTGACTGGTAGGAAATGCTATGCAGCAGTAAGCCCGCTTTTGTACATTGTTTTGTGCAACAAGTTTAAATAAATAAAATAAAATAAATAAATCCAGGGCTGACGGTAAGCTTTTTACTTAAAAGGCGTAAAGTAAGCGGTACCTAATAAGATCACCATTGCCGACCTTCTTCAAATCGATTACGTTAATGACATTGTACCCACGGAGTAATTTATATATATTGTTTACTGCTGGTATGTATCTCCATGATGTAAGAACATATATATTTGCTTCTTATTCTAAAAATTTCTTTGAAGTAGTGAAAGACCCCTATCCTACCTTGATCCCATCTAACCACATACTTCTATCACAAACAGAGGTCTACTTATGATAGTCGTTTCGTTTTCCTCGTTTTGTCTTGTAAATTTGAAACGGGCTTAGTTTTTATTTTGTTATAATTTCGCGAAGACGCCGCGGGCGAGGCTATATGAATATTAAGGTTTTTTTGCTGCGACCTCTCATCGCATTCACGTCTGTTTTTTTAATCCAACATTCAAAAACACAATAGACGTCGCTGTTCGAAAATGGGTTCATTTTTATTAATCATTTGTATAAATATGAAATCACTGCAAACAGTTAAAGACGTTACCATGTTCTAATTATTTTATTCACTGTTCTCACAATACCTGTTTTTTTCATTATAGATCCTTTTATCAGTACCTTGGAGGATGTTTTATAAGCATTAATTGCACAAACATAAATGTCCAATTGTGAAAGAATTATCTGTGGGTCATACAAATATTTCTTCCGAGTGAGAATCGAACCCACGACCTGCGGCGCTGTCAACAATGTTTAACACCAAAAATTAATCTGCAAAAGTTGTATTTTATACTAAAATTTTAAGCAAATTAACACTCGTCTTTTTATTGTAAAATAAAAGCCAACCTGCAAATTAATAAAATAGAAAATGCTGCAAGATAAATTCCAATGGCATGAAAGCTCAGGCATAACTTAAGAGCTGTTAAGTAAGACTGATCAGGATAAATAATGCCAAAAAAAGATTATCTTCTGTACAAATTTCTAGATAAATGGTCTTTGCAATGAATTGATGGACATTTCTAATATTATCGTGATAAATCAACATCATAAAATTTTTGAACACTGCATATTAATATTTTTGATACATATTCTCGTAATATATGTTACTTTCAATAAAGAAAAAGAAAAGAACAACTAAACAGAACATAAAGAGCCATGCCCGTTACAACGATAAATAATAATGCAAAATTAATTCGTTCGTAACTCGGAACGCTCCAGAAGTCCAGACAGTGAGCGATTGAGCGGAATGCAAATGGCGCGGGCGTGGCTGTATCCATCGGACGCGCGAAAATTCCCGCCAAAAGTTCCTTCTGTTCGACATTTGAAATTGTATAAATATCATAAAAAAAATAAAAAAACTTAAAAGTGTACTTTCGAAACATATCTTCTCCGTAATTTTAATAATAAATTACCGATCCTTATAAAAAGAATTTGATTTTTATAAAAAGAAGAATGCTCTACCATGAAAAAAAAAATAAAATTGGTTAATAAATGACGCGCTAAAATACATAAAATCAATCAATTTTGTTATTTTGATTTAAAAGAAAAACTACTAAACCAATTTTCCTGAAAATTTTATGGGCCCATTCCGGAAGAATACCATATAAAATATTTTTAAAATCAATTCATAAATCGCGGAGATATGCGCGAACGTGCATAAATAAAAACATAAACATTAGAGAACCTTTACTTGAAGTCGGTTAAAATGTTACGTTTCAGTATTATTTTTGTATAGGGCAACTTTTTTTTGTTTATGGATGAGCTGATACTTTAAGTTAAAGTTTAAGCGTATCTACAGTGGGTTTCATTTATACTTTTTGGAAAACTTCGAGATTAAGAATGTTCTAATTATTAACTTATTAATTGGATATTTGTTAAAAAACGTAACAATGTCAATACAGAATTTCTCATGTCCCACAGAATAAATATGCAAATGTCATCCGAACATTTCTTTAAGCATAAAAATCCTGATTAATATCTTCCTCTTATTTGCTTTAAGGGGGAACTCCTTGTCGGTGGAGTATCTTTCACTCCTCTCTCTCCAGCGCCCTCTCCTTGACATCCTAGTACGACACAACTCTCAGTTTTTCCTTCACTTGGTCCAAATAACTTCTTTTTGTTCTTCCTCTATTTAACCCTCCAGTATAATTTAGAAGAACTAGTCATGTCGTATTAAGTGGCTCAGCATATTGCCTCTTCTTTCCTCTATTTTAGGCAGTAACGTTCAATAATATACATGCACTGAATTTCATTTCAATGCGAATAAAGTTATGTTAAGTATTATTATACTATGTTGAGTGGAACGGAAGCAAAATCGCATGAGCCATTAGGCAACTGTTACATCGGAACTTCATAATTGTAAATCTAATATCATCGGGACGAACGAGTTTGGAACTAAAATTATTAAATATAAAGCAATTATAACATTAAATATTAAGCGTCTTATGAATAACAAATACTATCAAACTTTTAGCTTTTAAATTAAGACTTCATTTCAAATGATTAGGCCGGGGTTCTCCTAGAAATGTGATTTTGTAAACTGTTTTATTTTGTAATACAACTTTATAAAAATATAAAAAAATCATCACTTATATTTGAGATCTCTTCTTAGCTCCGTCGGAAGTCCGTAACACAATTGGATAACCTTTATCCGATAGAAAAAAATTCCAAACATACCTCTATTCGTCATCTTAAAACCAATATTATTTAAATTGTACGAAATTTTACAAATAGAAAATCAAACTAAAATAAGTGTCTACGATGCTGTGAGCGATGTCGGTCATAATATTGTCAATATTAAACAACACGATTGATTTATTTTCAAAATCAACGATTTTACGACACCATTCGCTCCCGCTTCGTTCCGACCGCACCGCGGAGTCATGATCGCTGTCTTTGTCATTCCGGTGCGTTTGAGGACGGTTCTTTCTTTCGCGCACAGATTGGCAGCATTAGCATTGTGCGCTTGGAGAACCTCAACTAAAGCAACTACTACTGTTAAATATGGTTGCTGATCGGTTGGACTGTTTTTACATAAGTCGCTGCGGAGCCATCTCCTACGGCTTGCTACAGCGGTGAATCACGGTTATGTTGTAATAATGGTTTGTAATATTTTGTTTGTAATATCTGTGACATAACATAGTTTGTATGTTATTCTAAGTTAAGATCAAAAAACTATGAGCCACATAACCTGGCGGTTATTAAGCAGCGTCGGTAGCAAAAAAACCGAGGCACCTAAATAACCGGCTTACGCTATTTTTACGAACGTCGGGTCCGCGCGACCCCAAAACGAGAATCGGTGGCCGGAGTCATTAATGTTTTCCATAAAAATACATTAATCAAAAGCGACCACGCCCACAGCGGCTAAACACCAAATAATTTCTGTTATAACATTCTCGGAGGGTAAAAAATAAAACAATAATTAATTTTACTCTGCAGCAATTCTCGGGGCGGACGGCTCGGACCTTACGTTTTTAATTTTGGACTTTTAGGACAGGTGAAAAATAGGCAAGTTGATGCACGATATCGCATTATTTTTTTTAATTATGTTTATTTGGGTGGAGTACTGAAGATAAATGGGGTAAATAACTTATGTATTAAGTAAGCAAATAAAAAATTAAGCATGAATAAACGAGAGAACTTGAACAACATATGTAAGGCTATTACAAGGGAAGCAGATATTTTATTTCTTAAGGTCAAATTATTATTGCTATTCATCCAGGCAATATTTTTTTTCAGCTACAATTCATGAAGCTGAAAAGTTTTTTTTTATTAAGTCATTATTTAAGCAATCGGATCTTAAAACGGTTAACAATATTGAAAACATAAAAGTTTATTAAAATTATTAATTATAGTAACACACTTTACTGGAATAAAAATGTAACACAACTTTTAATTTAAAATCTATTCTATAAAGTTAAAAGTCATTGTATTAGAATATAAGAAAAATGTAATTTATTCAGAGAAAAATATTATTTAGAGCCGTGGTAGCTCAGTGACAGGGCGCTCGCCTTCATTTCTGTTTACTCGAGGCGAACTTGAGTTCGATCCCTGGTGCCGACACCAATGAAATTGTCGATTTTGTAATTGCAGTTTTAAGTGCTTAACTCCACGTGCTCTTCAGTGAAGGAAAACATTGTGAGGAAACCTGCATATCTAGGAGATAATATTTCTAAGATATGTGAAGTTCGCCAATCCGCACTTGGGCCGCGTGGAGACTATGCCCTTTACCCTCAGTGGATAATTTATAAATAGGCTGCTCCTTTTCTACTTTTATTATTTATTCACCCTACCTATTTATTGATACAGAGACTTCAGTAGTTTGGAAAAGTAAAGTAAAGTAACGGCCTAATTTAAATGTCCCACTGCTGGTCAAAGGCCTCCTCTAGACAGAGGGTATAGGGCATAGTCCACCACGCGGCCCAAGTGCGGATTGGTGGACTTCACATA
>JAOCPS010349009.1:0-12597 GCA_025505425.1 Graphium colonna | reverse complement strand
TACATGTGGATGTGCGATAGCACCGATACAATACATCAAAACTTCGTTTCCGTTCACGTCACTCCGGAAGAAGTGATCCGTTATGAGTGTAATATAACGCCTCGTTTGTCCTGTCAATACTATTACTGTTTAATGAACCGAGCCCAACGAAAATTGTATTTGAATAAAACAACTTTACGGATCTTTTTCTTGTTTATTTTCATTGTCACGGTTAGGTGATATTCAACCACCTCAGTACTATCCCTGGCCAGAATTTAAACAACAACAAAACCACAAAAAGAACAACTTCACGGATTTTATATTTTGCAGGGTTCATGGTTACGGACAGGAATGTTTTTGATTGAGTGAGATCTAAAAGAACAGCCTTCTGATAAATTAATAGTGTAAATATTATGAAGATGTTATCAAAAATTATACAAAGATGTTAAAAAAAATGATTATAACAAAGTAGAGATATTGGTGTTGATATAACAAATCTTTTTGCCGATTACTTCTCGTCCCTATACAACAATAATAGACTTTTTTATTATTATCCCGATTTTCCAACATCTAATTTTTCTACTTACACAATAGGTATTAATTTGGATGGTTGGCACAATGGATGGTTTTCATGCCATCTTACGCATGAGGCTCTCTTCAACATTAACCAGAGTGAGGAATAGCACTAACAGCATCGTAAAGGTCATAGCTGAAAAGCAAGACTCATACATGTTAATAGCTTTTATTCGCGCTCATGTACCGTTTTAATATTTCTAAATGTAATGTGATTGTATATTATGGACTATTTGATCTGAAATAAAGATTATTATTATTATTATTATTAATTTAGATAGGGCATTGTCTAATCTAAAAAAAATTGACATTTAAAAAATGCTGGCCCAGACGGCATCCCACCACTCTTTATACGTCTCTGCGTGAGCGCTCTTGCGGAACCATTAACCATAATTTATAGTAAATCTTTACAGGACGGTATAATTCTCCTTCTTGTGGAAAATCACACGAGTAACACCAATCCGTAGAAATAGAGACACAGATGAAAATAATAAACAAAAATCATTAACAATCTTTGTTATTTACAATCACTCTTTACTATCAGGACGCAGCAATAAAAGTAAATGTAAAGTAACAGCCTATTTTTAAATGTCCCACTGCTGGGCAAAGACAGAGGAGACAGAGGGTATAGGGTATAGTCCACCACACGGCCCAAGTGGATTGGCAGACTTCACATATTAGATATACAGGTTTCCTCACGATGTTTTCCTTCACCGTAGAGCACGTTGTAAATCAGCACTTAAAATTGCAATGAAAATTAACAATTTCATTGGTGCCGGCACTGGGGATCGAACTCAAGTTCACCTAGGCTTTTAGCGCCAACGCTTGTAGCGTTTAGCGCTACTATGAATAATTTAATAATTATCTTGACATATCCATTAATCTGATTGCAAAGACGAACCCAGCGTGTTAATTCGTCCCAGCTCACCGGGATGCGACGGCGTAATGGTGGGTTTTGGCGACTCCTCCAAGTCTGGTTGCACTGGAACACTGCTCATGATGAGCTCCTGGCTTTCGATCTTATCGAAATCATTAAATTCCTCGGGGAATATATTTATATGTAGAAAACTGATTCCACCAGAGGCTTTCGATAATAACGCCAATGCTGTGAGGGCTTCTGTTTCAACTGTGACTGCTGCTTCACTTTATTTTTTGGAGCTTTGCCTTATTTAATCGCTTGATTCGGTTTAAGTTTTAACCACATTTAATACAGAAACTGAAGTATCTACAGTTATTATTCCACAATAGTCGCAACGTAATAAATTCTTGCAAAAACTAGGATACGAATTTCGGTTGGCCTACCGTTCAATCCACTTCTTGCAAAATGGGCAATGGATTTTCGAAAACCTTCTTCTTCTTCAAACTATTTAGTCATTCTCACAAGGAGCTACTCAGTAGATATTTTAGTATTCTTTAAAGACAATTATTAGTATTCTGTAAAAAATCAAAAATTCACCGTGCACGGTTGCCAATCATAATAGTAACAATGTTAAAACAATCACCCGTCAACTGGCAACTTAGTGGCCCAGTGTGTTATAGGTTAAGTGTATTGTCGGTTATACAATTATGTATCGGTAATATAATCTGTGACGTATAAAAAGAGATACTATTGTATTGAAAGATGTAGGCGATACGAATTTCACCGAATCATCTAGTCATATATAATAATTATGGGAAAGGTATTTTTTTTTCGATACTAAGTGTTAAAGCACAATAACTTACAAATAGTTCCTGTTTCATTTATCCACTTAATATCTTACTTGCTCGACTGAAGAAGTCACCGTGTTACGCACAAAGCCCCCAAACATCTTTTTCTAGTTCTATACCATTTAACCCCTAATATCTTCCCTCATATTCAATATTTACCATGCCAGCAAACCATCAGCAAAACTCAATAGATTTTGTGGTGGCTATAGATAACATTTTCACTTAACATAAGATCATTCTTCTGCCCGCATGCCAATTCGTGTCTATAAAAACTAAATATGTTTAATATTATAATATAATAGCGCAGATTTTAACGTAGTATTATAAGGAACCGCAGAAAATCAAGAACCACGTTTTCTTTTTATAAATAATACAATTACGAATGTGGAAAACTTGATTTAGACAACAATTTTCTTACTGAGTATTTTTTACGGTAGTAAAACTAGCAATAACTTTTGCTGCTACCGAGGGCACTGTTCGAACCGGGTAAGGACCCGGGCGTGAAGTAGAATCTCCTTCCTTGAGAGCTCCTGCATTATGCCGGTGAGTGCAGGTGGTTGGTTGTTCATTCCCCCTCTCCCCAATGTAAGCGGTAGACAAAGAACTTTTACCCCAGGGGGGTACTAGAAGTTCTGGAAAATCTTCCACTGGGCGTCCGCAGTCAGAGAGTACTGAGGCTGCCCTGCATATGCTAGGTGGGGGGGGGAGACACCTTACCGCTCTCTCCTTCTATTCAAGGCAAACGGAGCACCTACGGTACTCCTTATCACATTTGCTGTGAATTTTTGCAACATCAGGGGCTACACACTAATCTCAATTCCGTCCACTTCCACCTTGAGACGGCAAAGCCGGCCTTGCTCCTTTTAACCGAAACTCAAATATCTTTTCCGGCTGACACCTCCTATATTGGCTACCTAGGATACAAATTAGATCACGAATTTGTGCTTCGCGCAGGAGTATTCAGAGAAGATATCTGTTCTTAACGTTTTGAAGATAGAGACTTGTACACTGTATTGCGACGAGTTGACTGCGATGACCGTCCTCCCGTCTATACGTACCTGAGCGGGTCTCATAGCGGTGATACTGTGACTAATCGACTCATTGACCACATCCAGATGGCTACAGATTCCACGCTGCAGCAGATCCCCTCCGCAGAGATCGTGATTTTTGGCGATTTCAACGCCCATCACGCTGAATGACTTGGATCACATACCATCGATTTTGCGAAGAGATCTGTTCACGACCTTGACGTGGCATAAGAACTGATTCAGATGGTCACATCGCCCCCGCGAATCCTATACGTGTTAGATCATATGCCTTCCCTGTTGGACCTTCTACTGACAACTCATCCAGATAATTACACGATCTCCGTAGAGGCTCCGTTAGGCTATTTTAACCATTGTCTAATCCGGAGTGAGGTGCTTATCACGTGTCCATCACTCTCTTTCGAACACCACGGTGTATGACACTATAGGTTGGCGGATCAGAATGGGATACGGTCCTACTTTGCATCCTACCCCAATCATCCATCAGGATCATCCAGTGAGAAGTAAATGTGCCTCATATTTATTTCGCACTGGACGATCCGAGCGCTGTCGCCGATTCGATCGCCGATGTGGTACTTCAAGGAATGGAACTTTATAACCCATCCTCTGTCGTCCCCATAGGTGGTAAATTAGAAGCTTGGTTCAGTCTTTCCTGCAAGATAGCTTCATAAGCAAAATTGGCATAGAGTCTAGGCTTCAGCGGCAGCGTCTGGTGATGCCCAATGCCTTAAAAAAGAAGTTCCATTTTGCCTCCAGGTCCTTTAACAGTGCTCTCGCTGCAGCAAAGTTGAAGTACATTGGCAGAATTGACGAGAAATTAGTTCATCTGCCTTTGGGCACTCGCGCTTTTTGGTCTCTTGCCAAATCTGTTCAAGGGAACTTCTGTACTCGCTGGCTTATACCGCTAAAATGAAAGCCTATCTTCTGTGCAATCTTTTTGCATCAAACTTGACTTTGGATGATGGGGGAACACACCGCCAACCATCCCACGTTGTGAGAACTCAATGCATGAAGTACGCTTTCACCTGAGTGCAGTGCGTAAAGTACTTTTTTGCCTTGATGTACATAAGTCGAGTGGGCCCGATGGAATTCCCGCTATAGTACTGAGGACGTACGCCCCAGAGTTGGCACCGCTCTTAACGCGTCTTTTTCGGCTCTGCTATTCCCTTGGCGTGGTCCCAAAATCTAAGAAAACGGATTTAATGTATCTGATTCCAAAAAAAGGTGATCGCTTAAATCCAACAAACTATAGGCCGATAGCCATTACCTCCTTGTTCTCTAAAACCATGAAGTCAATTATTAACACCCAACTCCTCAGATACCTAGAAGATCATCAGTTTATCGAAGACTGCCAATATGGCTTCCACTGAAATCGATCAGCAGGTGATATACTTTTGTATCTGACTCATCGATAGGCGGAAGCAATTGAAATGTAAGGGGACGCTCTGGCAGTTAATTTGGATGTAGAATAGGCCTTCGATTAAGTATGGTACAAAGCGCTCATTTCCAAGATCTCATCTTAAGGGCTACCTGAGAAATTATACGATTGGATAACCAGCATTCTTGCAGATTGGGGCATCAGTGTTATTGTCGACGGTGCATGCTCCGACACCAAGTCTGTGAATGTTGGTGTCCCACAAGGCTGATAGTACGCAGTGTACTCCCACCCTGTTCTTTCTGCATATAAATGATTTGTTGCGCATCAGCAACATTCATTGCTATGCAAGTGACAATACAGATAACACCTTATGTACCAGCCGGGCAAATATTTCAAGGAACCGAGTCGTCGAGTTCCGCAATAAAAAATTTAAAAAATAGATGATTTACAACCACACTCACGGTATTTTTTTAACAACTTGGATAAGAATTTAAAAGTGGGAGTTAAAAATAGTCATTCATATGAAAAATACGTATTATTTTCTTTTTACTTATTCTGTTTACAACTCCTGGTTTACTCCATGAATCAGCTACGGACCTCCAGTGCACGTAGTAGTCCTAATCGTTTACATATAAATAAAGTGATAACTATTTTTAAATGATTTACTAAGTACTCATTTCGGTTCAAAAACGACACATATATTTATATCAAATATCTTGTACACTGTTATTTACATCAATTTTGTGTTATAAGCTTTCCGTAAATCATTTATTATAAAATTATTAGAGGACCAGAAATAGTCGCTATTTGACCTTTCATCTGATTAAAATATCTCAACATTGTTAATTCGTTCAATATTTTAAGAAAAAATAATCTCTCAAAGAGATCATTTTTCAACTCTGGCAATCGGGTGATCAGCCCACATTATCCTAACCGAAGACCAAGAAACAACAACACAAAGTAATTTTTCCTCTGCGGGATTGGAACTCTCGACTTTCGGTTTACAAATCAAAGACCCATACCACTACACGAAAAAACTAATTTTTTAAAAATTTAAAATTTTTAAGATTCATAGAGCGCGTGTCCGCGGTGCCTCGTTTAGTATTTTTCATCGCCAATGAGGTATCATGGCATGGTTGGCGTCGTCACGAAACGTAACTAATTATGTGGAACGTAAAGCTTTAGCTGACTCAATCTGTCCGAATTATATACGAATCCCCTAAGTATTTTAAACATGTACACATATCCGAATATACCTATAGTATATCCGACCATACCTATAGTATTTGTTACGACAAGGTTAGTTTGTAAAATAATGTAAAAAATAATTGCATGGGATTCTTTGAAAATCTCTGGATATGTGATGTACAATTTGACAAATGTTCCATTTCATATTTTAGGTAAAGGAAGAATCGAATAAAAGAGGATATTTTAATGAGAGTGATACCGCCAACAACTGATATTTTCACATTGTAACCTACTTCAAAAAGAGGGAATGGTTCTCAATTTGAATGTTTATATATTTTTTATGTGCGTTCGCGCATATTTCCGCGATTTTAAAAACTATTTTTTATCTTATAGGGTATTCTTCCGGAATGGTTCCATAAAATTTTCAGGAAAATCGGATTAGTAGTTTTTCTCTTAAATCAAAATAACAAAATTTAGTTTATGTACTTTTGAGGGTGTTTCTGTCATTTATGAACCAATTTCAAAATTATTATTTTATCTGACAGAGCATTCTTTCTAGATGATATCAAAATGTTCAAAAAATCGGTTTATTGGTTTGCCTTTTAATAAAAATAATAAAATTTTGAAATATTTGCATATACTTCCACAATGGTCCAACAGAATTTTTATAAAAATTGGAATAGTAGTTTGTTTTAAAAATATAAAAAACGGAGAAGATATGTTTCGAAAGTATACATTTAAGGCGTTTGAATCATCGGTTGTGGTTGTGAATCATTGGTTCATAAAAGACACATATATTTATATCAAATATCTTGACCACTGTTATTTATATCAATTTTGTGCTATAAGCTTTCCGTAAAACACTTTAACTTCGTTTCCGTTAAACGTCAATCAGAATGGAGTGATTTGAATATCATAATGGAAAAAGAATCCAAGGATCGGATTTCATACCGACTAAGGCTCGGACACGAAAACCAACTAAATAAATAAAAACTGGTTATACAATGAATCTATAACCTGATCCCTTCCAAGGCATTCTTGGCACGAATCAATCAAAAATCCAACTTGAATCCAGCTCCCAATGAGACAGATACCAGACATCATAATTGTGTGCTCCAGTGTTAAAAGTGTTTTCAGCCTTATTCTAGAACGGATATTGTTGAAGGGTGTGAAATAAGCAGACTTTTACAAAGGTAAAAAAATTACTGAATAAAAATTCAGTTTATTTTCACAGAAAATTACAAAAACCCACTTCAAACGCCTTAAATGTATACTTTCGAAACATATCTTCTCCGTTATTTATATTTTTAAAACAAATTACTATGCTAATTTTTATAAAAATACTGTTGGACCATTGTGGAAGTATATGCAAATATTTCTAAATTTTATTATTTCTATTAAAAAGCAAACCAATAAACCGATTTTTTGAACATTTTGACATCATCTAGAAAGAATGCTCTGTCAGATAAAATAAGAATTTTGAAATCGGTTCATAAATGACGGAAACACCTTCAAAAGTACATAAACTCAATTTTGTTATTTTAATTTAAGAAAAAAACTACTTATCCCATTTTCCTGAAAATTTTATGGAACCATTCCGGAAAAATACCCTATAAGATAAAAAATAGTTTTTAAAATCGCGGAAATATGCGCGAACGCACATAAAAAATATATAAACATTGGAATTGAGAACCATTCCCCTTTTTTGAAGTAGGTTACAATATGAAAATGTCAGCTGTTGGCGGTATCACTCCCATTAAAAATCCCTCTTTTATTCGATTCTTCCTTTACGTAAAATAAAGGATGAAATGGAACATTTGTCAAATTGTACATCACATATCCAGAGATTTTCAAAGAATCCCATACAATTATTTTTTACATTATTTTACATACTAACCTTGTCCTAACAAATACTATAGGTATGGTCGGATATGTGTACATGATTAAAATACTAAGGGGCATTGTATATAATTCGGACAAATTGAGTCAGCTAAAGCTTTATGTTCCACATTACGTTACGTTTCGTGACGACGCCAACCATGCCATGATACCTCATTGGCGACGAAAAATACTAAACAAGGCACCGCGGACACGCGCTCTATGAATCTAAAAAATTTTAAATTTTTTAAAAATAAGTTTTTTCGTGTGGTGGTATGGGTCTTTAATTTGTAAACCGAAAATCGAGAGTTTCAACCCCGCAGGGGAAAAAATACTTTGTTTTGTTGTTTCTTGGTTCGATTAGGACAATGCGGGCTGATCACCCGATTGCCAGAATTGAAAAATGATCTCTTTGAGACATGGTTTTTTCTTAAAATATTGAAGAAATTGACAATTTTGGGATTTTTTTCAGATGAAAGGTCAAATAGCGACTATTTCTGGACCTCTAATAATTTTATAATAAATGATCATAGAGATAATATACAATTTCGTAGTGGGTGGCTCTGAATAAATCGACCATCGTCACCAAAACTTTTAGCTCGTAGAAACGCAAAGAAAAGAGGCAATTTACAAATTATGAGACAAGAACAAGGTAAACAAAACTGTAGTATATTAAAATGGTAAATTCGTTATTTTTGTCAAAAAGAAGTAAAGCTTCATCCAAAAACACCAACTCTTATGGTTTAAGATCGACCCTCGACCCACTGTCCCTTAATCTATTTAGTTTCAAGGGCAATGTTAAAATGAGGTACTACCGTGATCTTTTAACCTTGGACCATAAGTATTTGAAATTTTCAATATTGTTCAAGAATATCTACTTTCGTTTTAACTCGTTTGTACATTTTCTTATAAGTATCTGTAATAAAATAATATATTTAAAGAATTCACTCGCCTTAGCATCTTTATTATTGGTTACCATAACCAGTTTTCACAATTCATACATTTACATAAAGCTTGAATCGAGTTGTCCAACGAACGTAAAATCAAACTTCATCTATAAAGAAACTACTAGAATGTGTTACTCTAGCGGAGAGTTTAATCCACCACTTTTATTTTACATATTTACCATGTTCGGAGAATGGAGGAGGTGTTGAGGTTGGTGGTCACGTACCTAAATAGACAATAAGGTTATTAAGTGCTGAAATAGCAACGTGTAAACGAGTCAATCGGGAAGAATTCAGAAAGTATGGGGAGAAATGAACATCTTGCCGTGACTAAGTTCCTAACCAAGAAAGAAAAATATATCAAATGATTTTACAAGATATGGCAGCTATTTAAAGAAAATCTGCCTCTGGAAAAATTATGGTTCTTAAGTGGCTCAACCTTTTCATATAAGATAGAGTGCTCCAATAAAGATGACCCCCGACCAGGCCGGATGATTGAGGCGAACTCGTCACGCCGGAAATCGTCGAAAAGTTCGGGTCTTGCAAATGCTTACAATTCTTTAAAATGATGAGCGTGTCGAGTGTTTTTGCGAATTTTTGGAATGCTATGGAGAAAAGAGCCTTCCAAACTGCCAAGCCATGAATATTAAAAAAACAAAATTAATGAAGCCATGAAAAAAAAAGACAAAGATAAATGGCAAAAGTTGTGCTGCTTTTAAACTACATGTTGCGACATAAAGAAAGAGCTGCGTGGAGAGAATTTTGAGAGCAAAATATTTTTTTTTCGATTTTTATTGGTTGTTGGTGTTATAATCTTCAATGTTATTAAAAAGTGAGTACTGATGTTATTTATGCTAGTTGCACCACCATGTTACCCCGTATAAAAGTATTTAAATCTAGCACTCATGACGTATATTCTTTAAATGTCGTACAAACGCGTCTATGTTTAATAATTAACAAAGCAATTGAAATTTCACCATTTGGGTCAACGAAGTTGAACATAACTTGTTACAGGTTACAGCACGTATAGCATTTCATGTGGTTGATTGTGCTAAAATTATTCTGGCAACATTTCCTTAGCTTAAGACTTTCATATATAATCAGAATTGAGTTCCGTCAGGCGCTAGCTTAAGTTAATTAAATAATTATGAGAACATCCATTAGGTGGGTATCTCGTCTAGGTAATATTGTTTGCATGGATATGATCCTTGAACAAGTTGTTTTATTTTAAGTGTTATTGTTAATTTAGTATCCATACACCCAGGACCTTTTACATCGTAAATAATTATGAACTCGAACTCTTCTTCTTATGGTACCATCGCATTGAAAAGTATTGTTAAATCTTCAATTTCATCAAATATTCAGTCATAGTTTCTTGTACCTCGATATTCGTCAAAAAATTTCGTCCTGCCATGTTATTTTTTTTTTAGATTGGAGAAGAGATGGTAATCAGACGGGGCCAAGTCCGGCGAATAGGGTGGAAGCGACAACAATTCAAAGCTACAAATGTGTTTCAAAGTACAAGTGTATATGTGCGATTGATTTCGCCGCAGTATGGACAGGAGCGTTATCTTGGTGGAACAATACTTTCTTAGACAACATACCAGGCCCTTTTATTTTTATTTCTTCACGCAAACATTGTAAGAGTGTGCAATTACAGTCTGCATTTATGATTTTACCTTTTTCAAGGTAATCAACCGTAATGACCCCTCTACATCCCCAAAACACTGAAGCCATTACTTTTTTGGTTGACAAAATGGCCCGAGTTTTTTTAGGAAGCAGTAACCCTGATCTTTTCCATTGCTTGGATTATACTTTTGACTCTAGTGTATTGTAGTGAACCCAAGATTCATCCAAGTTACAAAATGGCTTAGAAAATCTTGGGGATCACTTTGGAACAGATCTAAACAATCTTGTGATACTGTTTGGCAGGTGCGTTTGTTTTCGGCTGAAAGCCGTCTAGGTACTAACCTGGCAGAGACCTTAGAAAATCCAAGATCGTAGGAAATTACATTCTGTGCTCGTTTATAGGAAATGCCTTTTGCTTCTGCTATCATATACATCATAATCAGGTCTAATATTTTATTGGTATTTTCTTTTGTGGTAGCCGTCCCACCCCTACCACTCCTAGGTTCATCTTGCACTGCTTCTCTGCCACGTTTTAAATCTGTTACCCATCTTTTGATAGTGGCATATGATGGAGCAGATTCCCCCAAAGTCTTGTACATATCATCATAAATTTGTTTTGACGTTAATCCTTTTTTTGTAAATATTTTATGACGAAACGGTGCTCAATTTATCCATATCTACGGAAAACGCGAACTTTCTTTGTTAAATAGATCACAAATTTTTCAATTATGACAGAAGAAAAAGAAAAGACAACAACAGATTATAATTAAAAAAGAAATGGCTATTACGTACCAGCATTATTTTTTCTTTTAAATTTAAATGTTAACCTTAGGCTCTAAACTTTTCAATGTACCGCTATCTTGACTTTGACAGGTGCACGGAACAGGGATCTTTTACTTATTTTGAACCACGTCCTAAGATTTTTAAGCCATGAGGCTGCATTTTCGCCCAGGTTTTTTGTAACCCTGAACGTTATAATGAGCTGGAAGAGTTCATACTTGATTTTGCGCATTATGTTAAATTACCTCTAATCGCCACTACTTTTTTACCGAGTCTTTACAAATCTCTCTCTTTGGACACTATCGGTTCACGATATTTTCAGCCCCTTACTTTTGGTTTCCATCAGGTTCCATGGTTCGATGCCGTACATAAGCCAACATGGAAATCTCATATTCAAAAACAGTTAGTATACGGACTTCGTCCCTGCGAAGAGGCGTTACGGTTCTCAGCATCATTTATCGTATTTATCACAGCGTTCAGATAAATTGTTCGTTGCTGAATTTGCACACCATACAACTCGACAGATTATAATTGTCACCAACACAACGGTTCACGCTCCACTATTGTAAAATATCATTCTGAATTCCTCCTATCCTTGAAGAGAAGTTAAAGTTTAGTACTTGCTGCCTTAATTATGTTTGCCAATAATCCCGGTAATTAAATATTTCATTTAAAGTTCTGCAAGACTAACTATTTTAAGCCCATATTTATAAAATTGCTTATCTTTAGGTCATAAACACATTTCTTTTATTAACAAGAATTAAATATAAAATATACCGCCATTTTAAAGTCACAATGTATATTTACTCTGCAAAGTATTTCCTTGAATATCTTAAGAAGTGTGCCATACAGGCCACATATAATAAGCGCTAAAGGAAGTAGGCAATATTCAAGGGCATTAATTAGGTTACGTCATGTGGAGTTGAATTACGGCTTTGAATATGCTAAAGTTCTTGCAATTTCTTAACTTAAACCTTACAACACCTTGTTTGTAATAAAAGTTAAATTGAAACTGGTTTATTTTACGTTTATTCATGAAGTAATCTGCATATTAACAATCCATTTACGTGTAATAAAAATATGATTTGCTGATGTATGTACATACAATAGCCATCTTCCTAACAGAAATAGAAAACCAAAATTTTGTTTTTAAAATTTTTGTCTGTCTGTCTTGTGTATTGTAAACCCATCACATAATAACTACTGCAAATTCGATGTGGTTTTTATAGTTCGTCTACCTAAAAATATAGTATATATTACCATACTGATACGTCATTTAGAAGCCATGATTCTAACATACAAATATCTATTTTACTGATACGTCATTTAGAAGCCATGATTCTAACATACAAATATCTATTTTACCATATAAAATGTACTAAAAAAAATAAAATTAAGGCTATAACCGCAGGCAAGGCTAGAGTTATTAGACAAAATTTTTTAACATGCATGATGAAGTCGCCTTCCATTAATTTTGTTTGTTCTTTCAATATGT
>JAOCPS010348900.1:0-12598 GCA_025505425.1 Graphium colonna | reverse complement strand
CGACATGCTCAATATAATGTTTTACAGCAAACATTACTATGCGATGATATTAGATTTTTTATGAATATTGATATTTTAGCTAGCTTTTGTATGTGTCTAGACACATACAAAAGAAGACGTAGCGTACACAAGTAATGTTACGATTTATACTATAAGCGGAAGTACATTTTATTGTGTTTAAAAAAGTATTGTGTTTTTGTCTGTCAGTTTCAGCAATCTTCTCTGCAATATTGAATGGTATATCTGGTGTGGTAAAAGCTTTACATCCTCAACATGAATGTAAAAGTTTGATGTACGCTCACATGTCTAGTCTCGCTAGGCTGGAAGAAGTAAGTTGTAGTTTCAGCCCCAAGCCGTCTTTGGAAGTGCAGATGCTCCGTCACTTTACTCCGAAGTCGATATAACCCGATGTCCGTGACTTGAGATATAATTTCACGCAGGAACATCAACAACATCAAAAATATGCGTGTGTGTTGCCATTGAGAGAGAATAAGACAAACCAGTATTGCTACCTCAGTTGAAAACATTAATATGTGTATCAGAAGATGTGCCCGACTATCTGTCAATATTGAATTAAAATTAGCAAAACAGTTTTTTATAATTTGTCAACCTGAAATATGTTAATTGACATATCAGTATACTGTTCTCGGAGACATTTTAAATTTCCCATCCCCAAATCACCCCTTAAACATCGTTAGATTGTGGGAGGCTCGTAAATCCGCTAATTGCCGTTTTAGGGGCGGCCATTATTCGGAAATAAACGTTTAACGTCAGAACTTCCTCCGTCCGCCTTAATGACAACGTTTAAAAATTGCCATTACAAGAAGTTTGCTTACAATTGTCATAGTTGTCATATAAATATTAAATAGTAATAATGTGCAACAAGAGTTGTATTTATTTAATTGATATTAGGAATGTTCTTAATATCTCAGTTTCGAAATATCTATCTCTTCTTTTGTTAAGTACATTGAGGATTATTAAAGACTTATTATATATTATAGAGATGCTATTGTTTGATCTTCCGAAACACTAACATACAAAGATACATAGCGGAAATCCAGGTTATAACTTAATCCTGCTAATGGACGAGCGTGTCCAGAGCAGAGCCAATGTTTGTTTCCGTTGCTAAAACCCATTAACTCCTCCAAATGCAATCAAGAGCTGAATGGCGGAGCTATTGGCAATATTGTCGTTCTGGAACAATCGATTTACTCTCATCTGATGCCCTCTATAAAATTAGTGATTGAACAGCTTTGTCGAAGTTATTTCGTGAAATGGTTAGAACATTGAATTTACTTTTCATATCTCCCATGTTATGTGACGTGAACTTTTAAGTGTCTTATCTTCAGGCCGTGGAAATTAATATTTAACATGGGTTGTTTTTTGACATGAGAGTTGTACACCTATTTGCATCAGGAGTTGTACATCGGGATACATTAAGATTCACTGCCTTTAAAGTAAACACGCAAAAACTGCTTTTAAAGTCACTAATGCTATATATAATGGAGTTACTAAATAACTAATAATGAAAAAAATCAACAGCATTTTTTTTTTTTCAAAATTCCCCTGTTTCAATAAACTTATTTTTTAGTTTGAAAAAGTGCGTGGAAAATGTTTTTTAATTTAAATTTACGACGTAGTCGTTGAATACAATATTTTCTCAATTCAGGCAAGTAGTTCGTAAGATTATCGTGGTCAGCCAAAAAACAAATTCTTTGTCTTTATAACAATATAGAAAATATGTGAACTTTGCCCAGAGACCTGAAATCAAACGTTTCAACTAGTAAAGTTTTCTCTCCGCTCCAAATCTTTTTCTGAACTTCGTAATCCAATTTGCTTTAAATTGGATTTTAACGCTGTTTATTGGGTGCACTAATTACTTGTGAAACGATGTGATCGGGCGCTTTCTGCCGAATAGATTCACAATCAGTGAAAGCCGATTTTTACTGAATCTATTTGGATATAATTTGTTTTGTAGTAGTAGAAGGTAAGTTTTGAAGATAAACTGTTTCCACTGATTGGCATATTAAATAGTATAGTCATTTAAGAATAGCAAATCGTTTTAATTTAAAATTTTAGCAAAATCATAAAAAGCTTACAAAGTTTATCGTTTAATCTATTTTACCTATCGTTCCAATTACAAAGGTTTATGCGAAGTATATGTATGTCCCAAATGATGGGCATTTAAAAATTAACATACGTGACGGTTTTCCATCCCTCTGGGCTATGAGTATGAACTGTGTCTCGAAGTGGGTGCATGCTAAAGTAATTTAAGGGTTTACGTGCTTGTGTCTAAAGCCTACAATTTTAATAGAAATTTTGTTAAAAATTTCTTTAATTATTATTTAACGAAAGGGTGAGGAAAAAACATCAAAAAACGATTGTCGAACTCCTTTATTTATTCCATTTCACAACACACAACAAATAATTTCCTTGTTGTATACAAAAAATCGTGGCGTATACTTTTGCGGAATCACGATGGACTGACTGAAAGAGCGTGATATGTAAAAGGCTCTTCCTTTCGATTGAGTGCTCATTCGATGGCGTTATGAAAAACACGAACCCTTCATCATTTGCATTTGTTTCCGAAAAAAATTGTGTTGATACTAAATGTTTGCTTTTTTATCACTTTATTTTCTGAAGTGTCTTCTAATTCAAAAGGAGGAAGTTCTTTCTTTGTCTATGTAGATCCAGACTGACAATTGTTTCGATTCCAACTATTCGTTTTAGTCATAAAAAACCTTGGAATCATCGATGGGATGACTTTTGAACCGAACCAAACCGTCTAACATAAAATAATGTTAGACGATTTGGTTCGGTTCTTTAACAAAAATTAACAAACATTCAATAATTTTTTTAAATAATACAACTTTACGGATTTTATCGCGGTTTATTTTTGATAAAATTTAAAAATAAACCGCGATAAAATCCGCAAAGTTGTATTATTTAAAAATGTCTAATATTCGCGTAAGTCTCAAAAACAAAATATTTATATTTGTATAAAATGAAACAGGAAAAAACTATAAAAAACCTATTTAACAGTAGATGTTTTATCTACCTACTTATTTTTTGTTTTTTCATGGGTGTTATCGAGTTCATTGGTATTTTTTACTCTTCAAATAGATTATTAGATTAAAACAAATATTTTTATAGGCAAATCAATACAACAAAATAATCCATAAATGTGTTAGCATAGAAGTTTTATTGCACAAAAATAACACGGGCAATCTAATAGATTTCTCGGATATCATATCTATATTTGATGATAAACACGGATAAGTTATCAAATGTTTGCTTAATGTAAACAAAAATTTGATAGTCCAACAATCATTATCAACAAACATAATCGAAGAAACCGAAGTTTTTTGAACAAATATTATTCGATAGCTCTTATTTCGATGAGTCTACGAAAAAGTCGTGAGTGATTATTAAACATTTCGTTTCTTTTGCATATAGCTTTTCATTAGCTTAGCATTTTCTTGTGGATATAGCTTAATATTTTGCTGCATGAAGGAAAGAAGCACTTATATATTTTATATAAAATGTAACTACATTATACATAACAACGATCTATATAAAAATGAAAATCTTTTTTTTGTTGCGGGCATCATCACTGCTGACCAAAGGGGCCTCTGCAGCTCCGACGGACGTGAGGTGGCCGGTGGCGCTCAGGGCGCCGGGCCTAAACCTCGTTGTGAGTGGCTAAGCTCGAGGGCTCCCGGGAGCCTTGGCTCGGGCGCCACTCTAATAGTGTTACCGGACTGGTAAATCATTTTCACATGGATTGTTTTTGTAGAGGAAAAAATCATAGGGAAAATTTAATTGATATAAACACCTAAATTTGCGTATCATTTATCACATTTACACACTTTTAATTTACTGAAATAAATATTCGAATCAATAAAAATTTATACCCCTTTTTAGTACAGTTAAGTGGATGGGCTAATATGAAATAACATACAACATAAGGGTTTAACATCGTGTCGAAGAATACAAAAAATTACGAGACGTAATAAAAAAAATATTTATAAACTAAGATGCATCAAAACCTACTGAGGTATAGTTTATCTTCAATTTAATTTACAAATTATGCTTATAAAATTATTAAGAGTGTCGAACACAAGAAACTACAAAATATAAAGATTGAAAAAATAACCTAGACCGGCATTTGTTATATTATTTTTCTGTTCGTCAGCATCCTGTTTACTGATTACCTCCAGGCCTCAACAAGTCATTACTTAGGACCGCAAACACTTCCAACCAGCAAACACTCCGTAAACTAATAGGCGACAAATTCTCCAAAACCAACAAAGCTGGGCTAAAGCTTGGCAACGGTGAGTGTACAGTCGCGTAGAGTTCATAATTTAACTTTTCAATCATATTATTTTGTGATAGAGTTTATAGTATAGTTAATTTTGTGATAGAGTTTAGAATTTAGAGGTGGTAGAGCATAACATCCTTTCACAGCTTTTGCTGCACTTTTACGGCCACGCTCGTCCGGGGAATTACCACCGCCCTTTGTAAAGTCGCCATAAAATAAAGTATGCATGACTTTTAGGCATACCTAAATGGATACTACTTTTCTTTTCCCATTCCAATCCTCTCCAAATCCTTAATCCCGACACATCCTATCCAATAAACCAATTGTATCCAATTTCCCAGGTTGACAACCTACTTGCAACTCTCCAGATGTTGCGTGTGACCATGGGCGACGAGATCACTTACCATCAGGTCAACCGTCTGCTTGTTTGTCTTCTTTTCCATAAAAAAAATAGTAAACGTGTATGTACCGTCAACTATATCATAATCTAGCTTTCCGACTATCCTACCGTATAAACTTCAGAGTTATTTTTGAATTGTCCCACTGCTGGGCCCTCCCCCCTCCTCTAGACATAAAGAACAGGGAATCACCGCGAGACCCAATTGCGGATTGGCGGACATCATTTATCTCAAAAATATTATTTGTTACGTACGCAGGTTTCTTCACGACGTTTTCCCTCACCGCAGAGCACGTGGTAAATATGCATACGCATATGCGATTATAAAATTTACAATTTCATTGGTGCCGCCACCGCGGATCGAACAACGCAAAGGTTCGCTTCGGGTGGACAGAATTGAAGGCGACCGCTCGGACACTGAGCTACCGCGGCTAAACAGATCAAAGATCACATTTTTTATGGAGAAGAAGGCAAATGAAAAGTTTACCTGTTGGTAAGCAATCTGATTTTCAACCCTACTATCTTACAATAGAGTTTATAGTACTGTAACCAAATACGATGCTAATCAACTAAGATTTTGCACGATTTTGACGTCGAATCGTCAAAGATTTGTTAAAAAGCACGGATAGCAACAAAAATTTTTGTTAGAAAATAAATCATGTGCGTTATTTAGACTACATTGTAGGTATTTTTTTACACGGTACCGTCAAAATTTTTAATCCCTCGATTTCTTGATGTGTACATTTTTGGGCATGTTTGCACATTCTCCGTCACTGATGACCCAATTGTTTTTTGTCTGAATAATTAATCAAGTAATGGGATGTGCGAAATTGGCGAATTAGAAAATTCTGATTAAAAACAGACTTTATTTTAAAATATATATTTTGTTGACCCTACCTATATTTTTGGAATTGACAGCAATGACGCAGAAATATAGTGAGGGGTCATGCCCAATATTTGTTGGCTGACTCTACCTATTGGTACAGCTTACTATATCATATTTAAACTTTCGTCCTACCTTAAAATAGAGTCATACCTATACTTTAAAGTACAGTGAAGTATAGTTGATAATAATCTCAGTATCCAGCGTATTACCTTACAAAGTACAGAGTATAAGTAACGGTGAATGATGCACAAGTTGAGGCCATAATCTGACTTTCCAACCGTACTACTTTATAATAGAGTTCAAAGTGTCACTGTTGCACGCGATTGTACCCAAGAGAGAGGTACGTAGGCGGTTAGGCCCCGCCTTACTACCGGCACGCCTATTTCAATACCATTGTAAACAGAACGCCCACCCGTTTCAGAGCCTTTCACGTAGCTAATGCGGAAGTGGACCGCGGTGCTACGTTGCCTGGACGCTTGAAGTACACTCGCGTACACAAGAGGCTGTGTATTCATATATTTATTTAACTAACAAATTGGGAGTACACAAAAAAGGCAAGTTTAGTAAGCAAAGAACATATCGTAGATATTAAAACAAATCGAAATAATGCTAGAGTATTCTATCTCAGAAAATTACAAAAACGACTTCAAACTCCTTGAAAGAGGACTTTCTAGTTAACGTTTTTTTTTTGTTTTTCTTTATAATTAAAAAAAGGACTGAACCGATATCCTTATAGATAAAAGTACGTGCGAACATACACAAAAAAAATCACTCTTCAAAGGTGGAGGAGGTTTTCAACTTCCTCTTTTTTCGAAGTCGATTAATAATAAAATGAAAGTAATGAACTATCCTGTGCCATAAAAATTACTTTTTTCATTTAAGGTCAAAGGTCATTTAAGGTTAAGGTTTCATTTTAATAAATTTTTTACAATAAACTGCTAATTTTATATTCATTGTCTTGTCAATTAGTATTCAAAATATCGTTTTGGGTACTAGCTTGGGTATTTTTTTTATGGAAAGGAAGACAAACGAGCAGACGGTTCACCTGATAGTAAGCGATCCCGTTGTCCATAGACAAACGCAACATCCGGAGAGTAGCGTGTGCGTTGTCAACCTGAGAGATTGGATATAATAGGTTTATTGGATTGGATGGGGTCAGGATTATGGATTTAGAGAGGATAGGAATAGGAAGGTATTGATGTAGCAGAAAGACCGATTACTGATAGGTAAATATTATTCTTTACAACTTTTATTTTTGCGGAGCTTATCATTCTAATTATAAAATTATCTCAAAATATTTCGAGCAGTCTTGAACAAAAGATAAATAAAATTCCTTAAAACCAAAGGGAATTATTTGTACGTAAAAATAAGTTGTTATAGTATTTTTTTTCTATGGAAAGGAAGACAAACGAGCAGATCCATACAAACGCAACATCTGGAGAGTCACGAGGGAGTTGTCAACCTGGGAAATTGGATAGAATAGGTTTATTGGAAAGGATTTGGAGGCATAAGGAGTGGCAAAAGATAAGGGTAGACATGGCCATCTTCCATCCCGAATAGTCATGCATACTTTATTTTCTTCTTATATATAACAAATAAGCTTACGCTAAATGTGATGATGATATTTTTAAAATTTCACTGACATTTAACATATGTTATGTTTAGTTGATAATTAAAAAAAATATAACCGAATCAGTGTTCTAGTTTTGAATTCAGTTGAATGTTTTTAAGCATAATACGGTTTGCTTATAGACATTTTAGATCCAAGTCGCTGGCTAAATGGCTATACGCCTGCACTATTATTAGTGTCACGTAGTAGGCAAGTAAGGTAAACGCATGGTTTAAGCTAATCTAATTATTCCAATACTGCTCTCTATCCTTTTGTCCGTTTTCGTAACATTTTTGTTGATGCTCTACTCCTATTGGTTAAAGCGTGATGTTATAAAGCCTAAAGCCTTCCACGATAAATGAGCTATCCAAGACTATAAGTATTTTTCGAATCATGAAGTAGTTCCTGCGATTAGCGCGTTCAACCGAACAAACATTAGGTTAACTGACAGTTAAATCTTGAGGTCTTTTTTATATTTTATCAGGTCAATGAGAGAATTATGATTTTGAGGTGGTAGAGTTTAACATCTTCGCGCAGCTTTTGCTGCACTTCTACGACCGCTCTCGCCCAGTTAAAATAAAGTATGTATGACTTTTTGGGATGCCGGATGGCCATGCCTACCCTTTTCTTTTCACACTCCTGTCTTCTCCAAATCCTTAATCCCGACTCAATTTTATCCAATAAACCTATTCTATCCAATTTTCCAGGTTGACAACGCACTCTCGATTCTCTGGATGTTGCGTGTGTCTATAGGCGCCGATATCGCATATCATCAGGTGAACCGTCTGCTCGTTTTTCTCCCTTTCTTTTTGCTTTATTTCATTTTCAACAAGGATTAATCAGCAAACTTGAAGCGAATATTTTAATTGATGTTAATAGATATTTTTCCTTTGTAAGAGCTGGACATAACATACAAAAAATATTGTATCTATAAATAATAGAAACTTTAGGTTTTTTACAATTTTATTTGGTTAACACACTTGTGTGTTAACCAAATAAAATTGATTTGAGTCATTTTATCTGCAGCATTATCATCATTACGCGTGGAATCATTACTTAACAGAGCTTTGACAAAAGATGTATATAGATTTAGTTTTAATATCGTTATATCATATGAAAAGAAACAGCAATTTTAAGATTAATCCAGATGTATTTTGCCAAGTTTTCAAAATATCTTACGAATAAAAAAATATAGAACGTTCAAAAGTCAAAAATTTTATTTTCTTGAATAGTTGCAACATTTTGAAAATGATAATGTCTAGCTTAAATGAATTTTAAATTTCGAATTTGACCTTATTCGAATGCATTAAGCATTTCTCAAGATTGGTTACAACTTTTGCTTAAACTTTTGTAACTGGTTTTTGTCAGTATTATGTTCAGAGAACCTAAGAGCTGCCTCCGTTGCTAGTAATATAAGTTTAATAATCTTCTCTTTATCTCTTCAACTACTTCTGTACAAATAGATTACTGATGAAGTAGAAGGAATTTTAGATTCCAAACTAAGTTTTAGTGGTCAATAAACTGTCACGTGAATGCCGATGAATTCTATGTTACATTTTTTTTTATAATAGACTGGCCAGCGTTTGAGCACTATCCCATCTGATGGTAAGTAGTAATGCAGCCTTAGAAGGTAAGTACACTAGTTCAGTAAAAACCTATAGACTTTTTTCTTGAAGATGATGAACTATGAAGATTCTTTCTACTAAAACAATTTGCGTGAAATCTAACTGTAATCACGTTCAAACAAGTTCCGACTGGATTGATATTTCTATTGATTTCGGATGTTCGTCATCGATGATCCAAGTCATCGACCGCAGGTGTCTCGATACGATTTTCGTACACGGATGCAAATGTATCGTCTGTCGAAAACCCGTTCTCTCGTTTAGGTTATTCCGATATTCCCACGAAACCGGTGATAAAACCGATTCTGCATTAACGATGCGATGACGAAACGTATTGACACAACGCGTTCTCGACCATAATTCAAAAGGCCCAGGTCATATTTTACGATGTGATCTGGTCTCCGGTTTAACTTTATCTGTCGATTATGCTCGAAGTCAGCTGTCACCCAGTGACCTATAGTGTGCCTTTGTATTGTCTTGTCCCCTGCCTTTTTCGAGGGGCAGATGTGAGCGGCATGAATGATCTTTAGGGTCGGAAATATTGGAGAAGAGGGTCCACGTCTGCTAATATTATTGAACTAGCCTAATGTTACTTTGAACTTTGATTAAGTTTTTGTAAGCGTTTTGTAGCAATATTCCGTTATTCTTGATTGTACAACGGTATCAGATATTTTGATAACCCGATTTGAAATAAATATGCAGATAATTAAATCATGGGGTAATTTTTTGGTTTAAAGTAAAAGGTAATATTTAAATTACGTGGACAATATTTTTTTAATTAAATTAAATAATTAAAATTGAAAACTGTTTAATTATTTGTAAGCCAAAAATTTATCACCAAATTATATTTTAATATATTTACAAAAATATTACTTTATTAAAATATTAAATATATAAACATTAAATATCATATATATTCGAAGAAAACAACTGTAGGGGTTGTAATGTGATTATTTTTCTGTCAATTTATTTGCTAACTCGTCAAAAGAAATTGGCCAGTATTGTTGCCATTGGGTAAGGTTAGCAAAAAATAGTTAACAAGAAGTTTTAGACAGTAGTGATATTAAACCATCAAAAATCTAAATTTATGACCCGAATATATCTATAATGTATCCACAGATGCAATAAGTATGTACTCCGAATGAATGTTAATAAAGAATTCTCTTAAATTATATATGTTAATGCAAATATATAACTTTTTAATTCATGTTTTGCATTTTCGTTTTAAATATCTCATTTACCATTATTTCAAGTTAAAAGATTTTGCATTCAAAGTATTGATAGTGTCATTCATAAAAATATGGCTTAAAAATTTTTCCTTGTACTTTTATTAAAATAAATGGATGCATTAATTTAATCTGAAAAAGGATTAATCTTACAATTGCTGAATATGTTGTATCCTCCTCTATAAAAAAAAAAAAAAAAAAAAAAAAAACGCTTTTAACATGAATTATACTTGTTTATCACACGCGATAAAAAAACCCGGTGAACGCTTATGATTTTTTTTAGCGAAGTTTTTAAACATTTGATTGTATTGTTTTACGCAATACCTTGTAAATGATTTAAATAATGTGTTATATAAGTTTATGACCTTCGTTTCTGTAAAAAGAATAACAAGTTTTAGTTCTGAAAATTCTGTTTCAATTTATGTTCAAACGTATTCAAAAGTTATTCTGTAATTGGGATTTTCCTAAAATTATAATTGATTAGTATTTATAAAATATTAATAGAAATTTAATATAATTATTCATTAAATACTAAATAAATAATATTAAATAAATTAAAACGACAAAAAATTACAAAAGTAATGTTAAAAGCTAGCATTTAGTAGTAAATTCGCGCGTAAAAGTCCCTTTAGAGTTATTTATAAAAGTCATTGATATGCAAACTGAATAATATGGGAGATAGCGCGAAACCTTGACGAACGCCACAGCTTACGTACACATCATAAATTATTCATTCGCTTTTTGTATGTAAGTATGCAATTATTACGTTATTTATGTTAACTTCTGTAGCCAGTTACGATTTTAGTAGTTACGGTTAAATATTATTTCCATTTCTCATACCTCGCGGTATCGAATGCTTCTTTACGATCGATTTAAAATGATGTAATAAGTTATCAATCTTGCGTAAGTGACATGCTTTTTGATGTTATTATATTTAAGTTTAATATCTTTTTTGGTGGTAAGAAATTAGTTCTTGGATTTAGTCAGATTGAATTATCAAAATCCAAACCAAATTTAATTTTAAACTTAAATCCAGTGTGAATCTATATTGAATGAAGATTTGAATAAGTATTTATATTTTTTTCATTGTTGGAATGTATATAAATGAAATTAGAGTTATGCAGAGTATTTTTTTCTTGTTTATCCTTGTTAATAAAATACCCGTGGGATTTACTAAATTCTCTTTGTATTTATTAGAAAAATATTAGGCATTTTGACTTAAAAGTCCTTAGGGCAGGATAAACTGATTGTACCGTGCTGTCGCGCACAGTATACTTGTTTCGAATAATTTGATATTTTGCATACGTTTCTGAGTCAAATGACAATGCAATTGAATGTTATCAAAGGACTCGGTTGGTGATGTAGTTAGAAGGAGGGGTCACCGGAACTTTGTAAGGATACTCAATCATTATACTTCGCGCTTATTTGATTGAACTGCTCTCAGATTATATTCAAGGTTTAGTGATAAAAAAAATTATAATGACAGGTTTTTTGATTCTTATGGTTTCCAATTTCATGAAGTTGGCGTTAAGATGTTGGTGTCGCAGGTCGTTTGTTCGAATCCCACCAAATGTTTGTATGGCCTACAAATATTTTTTTCGGATCTGGGTGTTCCTTTTTGTGCAATTTATGTGTGTTAAAAGGCCCTGGTAACACAAGACGTAAATCTAACAATAAGGGTAGCGTTTTTTTTTTTAAATGAAGAAAAAAGAAAATTTCAAGTTATTTTTCAACTTTAAAAATACTCATTTAAAAACATTTTACATGTGTGTACATTGTACGGAGCACACTTTTTAATTATTTAAAATCTGATATAACTGATTTCAGTACCATATTTTTATTATTTTTTTTTTATTCTTTCTAATGTAGTCCCGATATTTTATTTTAAATAAATATATGTATTCAGAACAATTCTTTACAAAAAATTAAGTTACCCTTGATGGAGGATAATAGTTTTTAGTCCATTATTTATTATTTTCATTTCAGTATTTATTTTCGAAGAAAGCTGCGAAATCGTCTTCAAACTCCTTAGAATGGAAGTTATATAGGTACTCAGTCAATATTCATAAAAAATACATACAATCAAACATATCACCTTCTCCATTTTTGTTGTTGGTTATAATTGAAGCTGTTCAGTATCGCTTATCACCCAGATGCGAGCACTAAAAAATTGTATTACATAATAGAATTATGTCTTACACTGTCCATATCTGTGAAAGCAGTTCAATAAACTTCCATAACTAGCCTTTAAATCTAATAGTTAACCGTAATTAGTAGAATATGATTATAAACAACATATTTCATACCTAAATAAGTTAAAAGTGTATAAGGAGTACGAATTAACTACATTTACAGACCGATAAAGCCTCATGTTGGTAGTTGTTGTTTTTATATTTACACAACTTATAACATGGTTTATTATTATTTATTTATTTGCTCTATAAACTAAAGTGATGCAGTCAACATGATTGTAAAAGGCACGTTCAATAAATGTCATCAAGGTCTTCTCTAAACTTTTTTTTAACAAAATCCAGTGA
>JAOCPS010348790.1:0-12598 GCA_025505425.1 Graphium colonna | reverse complement strand
GAAACTATTGGGGTTCGATTTTGCGCACTTGTGTTCTTTTATGATTTGTTCTTCTGTTGTGCCCAACTTCTTTAAGAAATAAATATGGTAGAAGTACACAAATTATTTAACTTTCTGGGTAGTGAAAATAGTTCTAAAGGAAATATTACTTTCGGGTTAATTAATTGGCATAATTAAAAATAATAAAAATAAAATCTTTTCAATTGGCTGTCCAAAACAAAATAATAAAGGGCTAAATAATAAAGATAAATACTTGGAAAAATATTTAGTACACGGCTTTTTGGGATATTTAAAATTAAACATAACTTTTGTTTCCAATGACACCTTATTTCTTTTAAGTATTTATGTGATATAATAAATTTTTAAATATACTCTCTTAATGTATATAAATTACGTGCCATGTTGTTTGTACGCCATGAACTCCTAAACCACTGAACTGATATATCTAAGTCCAGTTTGATCCAACTAGAGTGGTAGGATTTTTTTTTTATGGAAAGGATGACAAACGAGCAGACAGTTCACCCGGTGTTAAGTGATCACGTCGCTTATGGACACACACAACATTCGGATGTGAGAGCGTTGTCAACCTGGGAATTGGAGAAAACAGATTTAGTGCATAGGATGAATTAGTAACATATTAAGGATTAGGAGGGAAAAGAATTGGGAAAAGGAATCTGGGTTGCCAGAAGAAAGTTCATCCGGCAACGCAGAAGGTCATGCACACTTTTAGCCCAGTCGGGTTGGATTTAAGCTATTTATGACTCCTAAACATTGGCGCAAAAAAATTCTGACTATAATTAATTCCAGGTAAGCTATATTTTTGAGCTAAAACGACTGGGCTCAAATGGATGTTGTGATCTACTACCAAATAAAATGTGTCAATATACAGGGTAACTTCTGAGTCACTTTCAATACTTTTAGACGTTCTATGTGGGAAATTTGTGTGGGAGTTCTATATATGGAGAACAAAACTTTTATTAAAATAAATATTAATTTAGTAGTAAATTAATATTTATCTTATATTATGACAGACCTACCTTTTTAGTGACGAAGATTCGAAATGTGTTTAAAATAAAAAAAAATGCTTGCGAAAGCGCAAAAGTGTAATGAGGGGTTTGTAAATATTTTAAAATGTTGAAGCTGCGTACTACTTTTAAGCAAAGCAGAGAGAAAGCAAGTTTTAATTACAGTGTTGTTTCCAAACTTAAAAGCAGTAACAAAAGTTTTTTAATCAAATAATAATTGGAAATGTATTATTTTCCCCATTTCGCACTTCTTATTAAATATCACTACTATGAATCGAAAAGTAATAGTGTATTTACTAAGTAACAACGGAATTAATTAAGTGTTCTCATATTATAAGCTATACAATACAAGACATTTACTTTCCTGTACAATAACTTGACCAGTTATCGGTTTTAATTGTGGTCGCGACTCGAGTTTAACGACGTTCTAGTTTCTCCGAGAAGGACCAACTTTACTATTATTAACTAAATTTAAGAATATAATACGACTTATTGCTTTCGTATAATATCCATATATAAGTGCAAAATATTATAGTAACAGTGTTATAAATGTGTACAATGTATAACAGGTATTGGAGCTTAATAAAATAAATTGAAACGTTTTTTTAAACATATAGTTTAAAAAAAGTTTAAATTTATTTAAAATGAAATAAGGAAAATAAGGACCCGAAAAACGGAGCTTCTTCCTTGAGAGCTTCTGCATTAGACCGGCAAGTGCAGGTAGCTGTTTTTTATGGAAACGAGCAGTTGGTTCACCTGATTGTAAGCGATCCCGTCACATAACCAGCTTTCTTGCCGATTGGATCATATAGGTCGTTGTCGTTGCATGCTCCGACATAAAGACTTTGAACGGCAGGCGCTTTGAGGCTGCGTGCCATACCCATATATCAAAAATTTGTTGCGCATGTGCAAAATTTGTTGTTAGGAAAATGACACCTTGTTTACCAGCTGAGCAAATATTTCTCAGAATCGCTTCGATGAGTACCGGATCAAACTTATGTCTAAAATCGCGAGTTTGCTTAGCCAAATCTCGGATTAGGGTCGACTAAATTTAAGCCGGCCACAGAAGACACAAGTTTACGCATATACCACTAAATAGGGACCCTTCGTCGTATGTCTTTACTTCAAAAATATTTTGCTGGTTGCCACAGCCTCGATTGGAATTCGCGGCGCCGCACTATAGGCCGGGAGCGCAAGTTACGTGTCAAATGTAATTTTAAATCGACTACCCAATTCTGCATAATTCAATTGACTCAAAAGTGTTGCTAGATGTCCAATACATCATTAAAGACTAGATATATGGTCCAGAATGTATTTTTTGATACTTGTAGTTGACCTTGAACTTTGAGGTCTCAAAGGTGCCATATAAAAAGATTAAAAATCGAGGTGTTCACATATAAATATTTCTTTTATTTTGTAGCACATTATATAAGTATTATAAAGTAAGAAAGGAAATTTAGTAGAAAATTTATATAAATAGTAAGTATATCCAAAATGGATATCCGATTAAACATAGCCTGTTTATTCCAAAAGATATTAAAAAAAAATCCTATCACTCAGGTCAGTGATAGGATTTTTATTATTAACAATGTCCGAAAGTATGTACATCTATTGTTTTTGGATTGATAACATTTTATTTTTATTTTCACCGGAACTTAATATTAGTTGAAAGGGAATGATCTAATTACTACAAATATACTTCTTAGGCAGTGGTTTTGGAAAACCACAATATATCAACTAGTGATAATTTTTCTCATACATATGAGTATAAAAACGTAAAAATTAACTGCATTATACAGTCTACTATTGGACTCGTTAACACTTTAGTCCATATTGAGGGACAGAAGTCTACCCAGCCATTTTTTTTCATCGCAAAATCAGTTAAGTTGTTGCGACTCGAAGGGAACTTTCTTTATTATTTTTTGTTTTAATTTTTTGACCGATTTTGATTACGATTTTACATATTTCGTACAATCTTTCCTTTATAAAATGGTCAGCCAGAACTCCAGAAGATAAGAAATGTAAAGAAGATAATATTTTGAGTATTACCATTGCAGTTTGCAAATCACAGAGTTCGTTGAGGATGTGATAAAAGATTTTATATCATTCTTCAGACATTGGCATCAGGCTTATCTTTAATAAAAAAAATGAGAATACGCAAGTACAACTGCCCGATTGTATGTTACCAATTATCCATGGCTTTATATACCGTCTTCTATACACAAAATTTTGATACATCGAGAAAATATACTAAGACATTACGCTATTCTACCTATTGGGCATTCATCGGAGGATGCTCAAGAATCTGGTAATAAGAGCTGCAAGAGAATAAGATTGAATCATTCTAGATAGTGTAGATCAGCCACAAACGAAGACGTATTTCATGGCCTTTCATTTTCCCCTTATCCTTATATATGTAACATTATATAATCAGCATTCATAATGTCAAGAGTCCTTTTTGAGGAAGCTAAGACTTTGCTTAATATTTAATTGGGTAGATAGGCATTTTTTGTACTAATATTAAAGTTAGTTTAGTTTAAAAATTATGGGGAAGACTTGTGCCCTGAAGTAGTATTTTGGTACACTATCAAATTATTATTGGTATGATAAAATTATTATGATGTAGTAGTATGATAAAATCATTCACTATTTAATCATGTTTATATTCCTACATTAAGCAGGTAGTAGAACGTATAAAATATAAGGGAATAAAAATTAAACATATAAATATAGTGGCACCATTCAAAAGTTTATTTATTCCATATTCTATATCCTAAATTTCGTAGTCAAGTAGTAGTCAATAGTAGCATTATAGAAAAAAAGTTATAGATTTTTGTGACACAACTCTCGCTCCTGGCCCTTCGTACACCAACTCAACGCATGCAGATTTATATAGCGCAAGTTCGGTCACAGATGATATACTGTTCTCATCTTTGGGCCTGGGCATTACTTTACTAGTTCCAACCATTTGATCACATTCAACGTCGAGCTGCTCGAATCGTCGTGATTGCTTGGCCTTGTGAAGACATGTTGTGTCTCTAAACATCCTTCATCACATTAACCACGGGGAACATTCAGAGAAATTGTTCAGATAAATACATGCTGCTAAATTCGTACATCGTACTACGCAACAAACAAAAAGTACCATCGATATCACCTCAATGGTTGGCAGTCAATCACAGTGCGATTTCGCCGCCATTTTCTTCCACGTACAACATCTTTGTAAAATGAATTGTCGCCAGCGGTATTTCTGGACCGATACAACTTAGAACCCTTCAAAAAAAGATATTATTCTTATCTTAAAGGCCGGTCTCTCGCAACACCAGCATTACAAGAGCGTTACCCCGGGTTCACTTACATTAAGGTAAGCCGCTTGCTTATTTGCTTCCTTTCAAATACAAAAAACAACGGGCTGCACTCCGGGAGTGCCGGCAGAAGATTTGATTATGAAATAAAAAAGATAATGAATAAAGTATAATATATATTTTTATAATTTTCATACATATATTCGATATAACATTTTTTCACATCTTTTGCTGCACTTCTACGGCTACGCTTGCACGGGGATGTACCATCAGCCTTCACAAAGTCGGCTTAAAATAAAGTATGCACACTTGGGTTGCCAGATGCTCATCCCTATCCATTTATTTCCCACATCTTTTCCCCGTCAAACCTCTAATCACAACCCTATCTTATCCAATACATCTATTCTATCTAATTTACCAGGTCGACAACGTACTCAAGACTCATCCGATGTCGTGTGTGTCCATGGGCGATGAGATCGCTTAACACCAGGTGAACCATCTGCTCGTTTGTCTTCCTTAAAAAATATATGATTATAATTATATATTATAAAATACATCATTAATTTATCGCACTATCGTACAGAAACATGACAGTTTATATAACATTAGAAATTTAACACTTTAGAAAACTCTGTTTAACGAATTTTCGATCAGATCACGTTTAACATTTTTACTCATCCCAAAAAGTGCTGCGCCGCTAAAGAAGTTTTCACTTCAAAAACACCTTGTCTTGTACTTAAATGTATGGAAGTAGATTTGGTCATTTAATATAATCTTAAATTTTCGTCATTTAGAGCGGCTGGTACCAAATTTTGTTTAAATAATAGACCGATACTGGGTGCCAAATTTTGACAGTTTGCTCCTCAGATTAGAGAATAATCCAGATGGAGCGTTGTCAAACAGAATTTTTAAATTGAATGATGCTCACTTTTAGACATGTGTGTTTTGACAACTTGTAGAAACGCATATTCTAATGTGTCAATGAAATCCAGAAAAAAATAAAAAAATGGATATTAAATTAAAATATTTATCCATAAGTAACCTCGACAGCCATAAAATATAATTTCTACACATTCTACGAAATTTTAAACTAAATTTATGTATCCCACAAAAAATATGTTTGTGGAAAATATTCATAAATTTAAACTAAACAAGTAATTATTCTTTTTGTATAAAAAATTTACTGCTCAACAAATAGTTAATGTTGAATTATAAAAATAAACCGACGAAGGAAATTTTTAACGATAAAGTTAGCGCAATTATTTCGGTTGACAAATAGTTAAAGAGGCGTTTGGTCATGAAAATATTCATATCTTATTTTAATGTTAATACAACAAATAGCGCTCCGTCGTAATGTAATAATGTAAGTTGTAATGTAACTTGTAAGAATTTCTTTATCAGAAAATTAATAACAAATTTACTGCCTCGCAAAAGAATAAATTCTACGATCCTCTTAATTGACAAAAAAACATTAAAGTACATAAATTTTAATAAGTTTAATTGTATGAGATTATTTTTTAAAAAAAGGCTGAAGTGAATAAAACAGAAGCAATAAAAATATTTGACTTACATCAGTTAAGATACTCGAAATGTTGGGGATATACAAATTAGTGGATATCCATTTTAGTTTGTATATAAATATATACAAGTGAATAAAAAATAGGAAGGTAAAATAAATCCAATGCGACACGTATTAATATTTTTTGGAATAATTTAAGCAATAATTTACAATTTACCTTCTCTCGTTCTGAGCCAAAAAATTGAGTCATTGTAACCCAATATTTTAGCAGCACTACACAATTTTTTTGTTGACAAAGTTTATTTTAAGTATATATAAGTAAAATTTTGTCGATTTCCTACCTAATATTACATTTGAATATTTTTGTGGGAAGTTTTCCCATTTAATCTGGCAACCCTAAGAATTTTGCGTCATATGTTTACGTATGGTATATATTAAAATAAGAAAATGATATAAAACAGTACAATAAATAACATTTACCAGTGAAACAATATTCCGTCTACTTTTTTAAATATTTCGGAACGGTTTTTGCAAGCATTAATAACACAAGTCGGCATTATTTCAGAAAATAACGTGATAACTAAGTGACGTATTGTCCGCTCAAAGTTTTGTTTCGTACTGATTGGAGATTCTATTTACCGATTAAAAGTCTATTCACCGCACTGGCATCAATATTCGGTCATTGCGCTCTATCTGGATTATTCTCTAATCTGAGATTTAATCAATAAACCATTAATTTCATCGATGATACCTCCTCTTATACTTGTCAAAAAAGGTTTTGACAGACAAACTGACAACTGACAACGAAACTATTCTATGAGTAACAGTTTCTGATCACGGTTTCGTATCCAACGGGACTCTACAAAAGTCTCCGCTGTTCGCCCGTCAGTCCAGTCGTCCATATCCGACTGTCTGTCACAGGGTTGTATTTTTTATTTCGTAATAGGTAATCACTTGAAACTATAACCGAATGTGTGTGTGCAACTTTACTTATCAAAAACCACTATAAAATCAAAATATAATTAAGATTTAACGTACCAATTATGAAAGTGAAAAAATGTCACCGGTTTTTTTTCTTTTGGGGTACTGTACCCTAAAAACGTAGGTTGTTTCTAAACCGCTTTAAGAAAATGTTTATCATCGCTTAAAAAAGCTTAAACTTTTAAAGCCAGTAAGTTAAAGACACGTAGTTATGTTCCTTAATGGCTAAGAGCCCGTTCGCGTTTTTGCGACATGAATTTGTATAATATTAGCCCCCAAATTTATAATATTACGTACTATTCTAAAACTATTAAATATTTGTTTAAAATAGAAAACTTCACTGTAAGATTTTCGTATTAATTTATTTTTACGTTATTTTAACCAAATTCTAACAAAAGGTAATTTTATTATAAATTACTTTTTCGAAATAACTGTATTAGATTAAAAATAATATCGTTATTATGACACAAGGATTTTTCGTCATAAATACCACGCGCAAAACCAAATCATTTAGTACGCAGGGCTAGAGCGCCGGTCGGGAACGGACCTTGTTAATTTATCCCTTGCCTCGATCCTCGATCTACGATCGCTTGCGTTAAGAATGTTTTATTATACGGCGACCGCACGATTATACCATACCATATTACCACAGAAAATTACAAAAACTGACTTCAAATGCCTTAAAAGTGTGATTTTGAAACAAATCTTCTCCCTTATTTTGATTTTAAAACAAACTAGTAATCCGTTGTTTATATAAAAATTGTAGGAACCTTTTGGAAGGGTAGAAGTATCAGGTAAAAAAATATTTTTTCAAATCAGTTCATAAGTTGCGGAAATATGTGTGAACATTCCTAAATTTTGGTATTTTTATTAAAAAAACAAACCAATTCACAGATTTTTTGTAAATTTTATGGGACTATGAAAGAAAAATGCTCTGTCATATAAGAAAAATAATTTTTGCAATTGGTTCATAAATAACGGAGATGCGTGTAAAAGTATATAAAAACAATTTTGATTTAAAGGAGAAACTACTACACTTTTTGATTTTTCTGAAAATTTTATGGGAGGAATATCCTATAAGTAAATAATTAAATAAATTAATCCTATATTCCTGAAGAATATCCTTTAAGGTAAAATAATAATTTTTAAAATTGGTTTATAAATGGCGGAGATAAAACATAAATATTCGAATTGAGAACCTTTTTCCTTTTTTGAAGTCGGTTCAAATGTCAGTATAGTTGTTTGAAATATATTAAAGAGGTATATCCTTGCTTTATTAATTCTTAATCCAATTTTAATATAACTTATGTTTAATACTATTATTGTTTATATTTATTTTTTGCATAATCGGTTTTTTCTTGATATTTTTATATAATAACTTAGTTTACTTGGGACGTACCGGTGAAATCCGGTGCCGATACAAATGAAATGTGGCCGCAATTAATATATAGTTTTAAATAATGACAAATAGTATAACATTATCGTATTTCCTATCATATATTTAAATACTATGATATGTTATTTCTCTATATTAATTTAATACAATATGTATTATTATTACAAATAAATAATTTAGTATCAATGTTTTAATATTAAAGAAGAAGAATAAAAATAGTATTGCACCAAATCTAACTTGGGTCATGATTTCCTTATGGTAAAATTTATTGTCTTCATTTATAAAAATTGTGTCTCATAAGATAAATACTGAATTCCTCCGTTTAAAATTAAAAAAAAAACTTTATTAATTATCGTTATGACTTCCAACTAACTTTAAGACAGTGCTAATATTTAACATCACTTGGGAAATATTCGGTTCATGTTGTAACATTACAAATGTCATGTCGTTTGCGATACGTAGTATTATATAATTTTGGCAAGATTTAGATTAACAATATTTTTCAATGGGTATGTAAAATTGCGACTCTGCATTTCGTTAATAATATTTAGAAGTAAACTCCACTAATACCATTATTTTTCTGAGTTAGGTTTATTGAGTGTAATGCGTCAACTCGTGGTTTAAATTCGTTTTTTTTTATACAGAGAGGGTGGCGAACGTGCAAGCGGCTTATCTTATGGGAAGTGGTTACTGCTGCCCATGGACCACCGACACCAGAAGAGTTGCAGGAGCGTTGCCAGCCTTTGAGGTAGGAATAGGCTCTCTTCTTGAAGGTCCCCAAGTCATATCCGGAAATACCGCTGGCGACAGTTAATTCCACAAAGATGTCGTGCGTGGCAGAAAATGACGGCGGAATCGCACAGTAGTGGACTGCCAACCATGAAGGTGGTAGCGATGGTACTTGGTACTTTGTTTTGACCAAACTTAAAATGTGTATTTAAGCCTAGTTTCATAAGGTGAATTGATGCTAAGTAACCATGTTTATTTAAAAGCTACGTATAAATTATTACATAGCCTAACAGCAAAATACATATCAATCAAATACATTTTCTGTTTGTTCCTTTACTTTACGTTATGTTTTATGTAGTACTTATCAAGATGCTGTGATATGAAGTGCGGTTGTAGATTGTATTTATCGAGATGTCACATTTAAAAGTGTTTATTTGACTTTTTTACCGTTATATTTTTATTTATTACGCGTGTTTTAGATAACGTGTTGTGAATGTACGCGATACGTATCTCTCACAAATTCTCCTCTAATGCATCGTAATGGCGTACTTAAAATTCCGACACGAGTGTTGCTATCACACGTTCTTCACCACTTTTTTTTGGAAAAATATAAGGTCAAAAAATTTCATGTACAATATTTTTAAAATAACAATGCGGGGAAAATACGCCAGCATGGCGTTTTAAGGCTAATTTCTCTTTGCTTATGATTTTTGGCAATAAAAAGGCTGTTAATGATGATGATGAATAATGCAATATACAGTGTTTTTCATATAACGACACACAAGGGACTGTACATTTTATGGCGTTATAGAGAGTTGTCGTTAAATGGAAAGAGTGTATCATTATATGGAAGGCAAGCTGAACCAATCAAAGCCTTGTGATGTCGTCGCTTTAGGGAGTTTGTCGTTGAATCGAATGACGTTACATGGAGTTTACACTGCATATATATTAAATTATTCCCGCTGAGTTTCTTACGCCAATTCTGTTCCGGTCAATGGCTTTCTTTCCGAACCGGTGGTAGTAATTTTGACCATCAATAAACAATGTTGGTTAAAAATTTTTCGTCAAAGATCGTCTTAAAACATTGTTATCAAGCGAATACGATATAAACAGTTTATTATAATAATTATTTTCCGTTTCCCAAATTAAGGATGTTAACACCAAATAAGCACCAAATAAGATCTTATAGTTTAGTTGTAATTGCCTCCGTAGCCTAGTGGTATGGGCGGTTGCTTTACAAACCAGAGATCGTGGCTTCGAACCCCGCGGGGTAACGACTTTGTGTTTTGTTTCATGGTTGGGTTAGGGCAATGGGGGCTGATCACCCAATTGCCTGAAAAGAACGATGATCCATGCGTCGGATGGGCATGTAAAAAGTCGGTCCCGGTTGTTAAGAACATCTTTGGCAGTCGTTATATGATATCAGTGCCTTCAAATATCCTGACAACGAATCCATCCTTCGAATTCAGTATATCCTTTTGGGTTGCGGAGGTCGGATGCCAGTCGCTCCGCGTAAAAACTGAAATTCGGGGAATATTTGGGTGGTTAGAAGCCGACCCAAGTTACTTGGGAAAAGGCTAGGAGGCAGAAGAAGAGTTTAGTTGTAATTAAAGAGTTAAATGTTAGTCAACTCAAAGTTGTGGCAAGAAACAATCTGCTTTCTTTACAATATACACATATAACACTGAAAATTACAAAAACCAACAACAAACGCCTCAAAAGCGTGCATCTGAGAACATGTTTCTTCCGTCAAATTGATTTAAAAAACAAACTACTGACTGAACCGATTTCTTTGAAAAAAATTTACGACCGATTTGTAACATATACCCTTTCATATAAAGAAGGGGTTTTTAAAATCGGTTCAAGATACATTGTACACAGATGGTAACTTAGATAGAAAAATACGTCTTCCATAAAAACACACGTCCTGTATTTTTTGTTGCTGTTTATTTATTTAAATAGGACACCCGCAGTGTATAAATTTAGTGTTTAAATAAACAGTCAGACAAAGAAAACATAAAAACTCAGACGCATATACTCTATTAGGTGACATAGCAGTGTTACATTAAGAAACATTGTGGCAAGAATAAGTCTTTGTTATTTTTATTTTGACTACGCTATTACATATCTAGTTAATACCATTTAATTTTCAAGATGGCTGTTGTAACACATTGTAATTGTAATTTTGTTAATTTACTACATGTACTATGACAAAAGCACTTTGAAAAGGAAGACAAACGAGCAGACGGTTCATCTGATGGTAAGCGATCCCGTCGCCCATAGTCACGCGCAACATCCGATGTGTCACGAGTGCGTCGTCAACCTGGGAGATTGGATAGAATAGGTTTATTGGACAGGATGGGGTCGGGATTAGGGAATTGTAGGGGAAGAAGAGGGAAAAGAAAGGGCATACTCTTTTTTATGACGAATTTATAAAGGGCGGTGTTACTTCCCCGGGCGTGAGCGGCCGTAGCTGTGCAGCAAAAGCTGTGAAAAGATGTTATGGTCTACCTATATACATATACTTTTCGAGAAGAATTTGTATATGTTCAATACTTCTAAAAAAATAATTTAGTATACTTCAACTAACGGGGTACTATTTATTTTTAACTGACTTCAAAATAGGAGGTTACGTTCGACAGTGTTTATCTTTTCAACCGAATTCGAAAAAGGAGTTCGTACTGTATGTATTTTTGCCGATTTCTCCGCAAATTACGAACCGATTTTTAAAATTCTTTTCGTGTTTCAATGGATATAGTCACGTGGTCCCATATACTTATCACAAAAAATAGTTCAATAGTAGAAACTACTTACTAAAAAATCTACTGAGAGTTCGCTTTTCACGCGTTTGAAATAGCTCTTTTTTAATTTTTATAAAAAAAAATTATTAAAGATGGCGGACATACCACATTGTTGTGTATAAAATTTTAAGACATGTTTTAGCAGTCTCGTGTGAGCACGCCACGCTTGTTCACGAAGAAAAATTTCACAATGATCCCACCTAGAGTTTCACTGCCGCATTTGTAGCCAATATGATTCGGTAGAAAAAAAAACCGTGCGGTGTCGTGGGACACCAGATATGAACGCAGTACCTTACTATTAAAATATTAATTTCAAATTCTAATCGAGGTATAAAGTAAAGAATCATTCGTATACACATTTTTTCTAAGATTTTTATTACGATAAAAATAAAAAAACTACTTTACAAAATTATTTTAACACCTATTTTTTGTTAACAATGATTTAAAAAAATATATATGTAATAATAGCTATATAATATATTTAGATGAATAAGATGTAATAATAAAAAAAAACTGCAATCATAAATAAATGAAAAAGTTATATATAAACATAATAAATACAATAAATATGTGAGTATAAAAATGAATAAACAGTCATCCCCCGTAGACTATACATTAGACACTGTATATACATAATACATAGACTATATATACAATAAATCTTACGTTACGGATGTTTTTTTTGCCGGCTAGGGTACCTCTCCACGTAGGGTTTCAAAAATTGAGTAATTTCATAACGTATATTTATGGTGGTAGAGCATAACATCCTTTCACAGCTTTTGCTGCACTTTTAAGGCCACACTCGTCCGGGGAAGTACCACCGCCCTTTGTAAAGTCGGCAT